>JAPMAC010000216.1:600000-775000 GCA_028671895.1 Oenanthe sinensis
CAACTTGTAGCTTCATTCTCGAATCATTTGTACGTGGAAACAATGTGGTAAACCTTGAAGCACCATTCTTATCTCGTTTGAGGTTCAATGTAATTCATAACAATTTGAGACGTCATTCTTGACTCGTTAAAACTTGAAAACAACTTGTAGCTTCATTCTTGATTCGTTTATACATGGAAACAACTCGTAAAACCTTGTTGCATGATTCTACACTCGTTTGAACTTGAGAACCATCCATAACAATTTTAAGCTTCATTCTTGACTCGTTCGAACTTGAAAATAACTTGTAGCTTTATTCTTGACTCATTTGAATTTGAAAACAACTTTTAGCTTCATTCTTGACACGTTTGTACATGGAAACAACTCTTAAAACCTTATAGCATCATTCTTCACTCGTGTGAACTTAAATACAATTCATAACAATTTTAGGTTTCATTCTTGACTCCATAGAACTTGAAAATAATTTGTAGCTTTATTCTCGACTCAGTTGTACGTGGAAAAGACTTGTAGAACCTTGTAGAATCATTCTTCACTCGTTTGAGCTTCAATGCAATACATAACAATTTTAGGCTTCATTTTTTACTCTTTCGAACTTGAAAAAAATTGTAGATTCATTCTTAACTCATTTGTACATGAAAACAACTTGTAAAACCTTGTAGCGTCATTCTTCACTCTTTTGAGCTTGAATGCAATTCATAACAATTTTCGACTTCATTCTTCACTCTTCAAATTTGAAAAGAACTTGTTGGTTCATTCTTCACTCGTTTATACATGGAAATAACTTGTAAAACCTTGTTGCATGATTCTTCACTCGTTTGAACTTGAGAACCATACATAACAATTTTAAACTTTATTTTTGACTCGTTCGAACTTAAAAAAAAATTGTAGCTTCATTCTTGACTCGTTTGTACATGGAAACAACTTGTAAAATCTTATAGCATCATTCTTCACTCTTTTGCGCTTGAATGCAATTCAAACCAATTTTAGGCTTCATTCTTCACTCTTCGAATTTGAAAAGAACTTGTTGGTTCATTCTTGACTCGTTTGTGCATGGAAACAACTTGTAAAACCTTGTTGCATGATTCTTCACTCGTTTGAACTTGAGAACCATACATAACAATTTTAAGCTTCATTCTTGACTCGTTCGAACATAAAAACAAATTGAAGCTTCATTCTTGACTCGTTGGTACATAGAAACAACTTGTAAAACCTTGTAGCTTCATTCTTCACTCTTTTGAGCTTGAATGCAATTCATATCAATTTTAGGCTTCATTCTTCACTCTTCGAATTTGAAAAGAACTTGTTGGTTCATTCTTGACTCGTTTGTACATGGAAACAACTTGTAAAACCTTGTTGCATGATAGTTCACTCGTTTGAACTTAAGAACCGTACATAACAATTTTAAGCTTCATTCTTGACTCGTTCGAACTTGAAAATAACTTATAGCTTTATTTTTGACTCATTTGAATTTGAAAACAACTTTTAGCTTCATTCTTGACCGGTTTATACATGGAAACAACTCTTAAAACCTTATAGCATCATTCTTCACTCGTGTGAGCTTGAATACAATTCATAACAATTTTAGATTTCATTCTTGACTCCATGGAACTTGAAAATAATTTGTAGCTTCATTCTCGACTCATTTGTACGTGGAAAAGACTTGTAAAACCTTGTAGAATCATTTTTCACTCGTTTGAGCTTCAATGCAATACATAACAATTTTAGGCTTCATTTTTTACTCTTTCGAACTTGAAAAAAATTGTAGATTCATTCTTAATTCGTTTGTACATGAAAATAACTTGTAAAAACTTGTAGCATAATTCTTCACTCTTTTGAGCTTGAATGCAATTCATACCAATTTTAGACTTCATTCTTCACTCTTCAAATTTGAAAAGAACTTGTTGGTTCATTCTTCACTCGTTTGTACATGGAAACAATTTGTAAAACCTTGTTGCATGATTCTTCACTCGTTTGAACTTGAGAACCATACATAACAATTTTAAGCTTTATTTTTTACTCGTTCCAACTTAAAAACAAATTGTAGCTTCATTTTTAACTCGTTTGTACATGGAAACAACTTGTAAAACCTTGTAGCATCATTCTTCACCCTTTTGAGCTTGAAAGCAATTCATACCAATTTTAGGCTTCATTCTTCACTCTTCGAATTTGAAAAGAACTTGTTGGTTCATTCTTGACTCGTTTGTGCATGGAAATAACTTGTAAAACCTTGTTGCACGATTCTTCACTCGTTTGAACTTGAGAACCATACATAACAATTTTAAGCTTCATTCTTGACTACTTCGAACTTAAAAATAAATTGAAGCTTCATTCTTGACTCGTTTGTATATAGAAACAACTTTAAAACCTTTAGCTTCATTCTTCACTCTTTTGAGCTTGAATGCAATTCATAACAATTTTAGGCTTCATTCTTCACTCTTTGAATTTGAAAAGAACTTGTTTGTTCATTCTTGACTCGTTTGTACATGGAAACAACTTGTAAAACCTTGTTGCATGATAGTTCACTCGTTTGAACTTGAGAACCATACATAATAATTTTAAGATTCATTCTTGACTCGTTCGAACTTAAAAACAAATTGAAGCTTCATTCTTGACTCGTTGGTACATAGGAACAACTTGTAAAACCTTGTAGCTTCATTCTTCACTCTTTTGAGCTTGAATGCAATTCATATCAATTTTAGGCTTCATTCTTCACTCTTCGAATTTGAAAAGAACTTGTTGGTTCATTCTTGACTCGTTTGTAAATGGAAACAACTTGTAAAACCTTGTTGCATGATAGTTCACTCGTTTGAACTTGAGAACCGTACATAACAATTTTAAGCTTCATTCTTGACTCGTTCGAACTTGAATATAACTTATAGCTTTATTTTTGACTCATTTGAATTTGAAAATAACTTTTTGCTTCATTCTTGACTCGTTTGTACATGGAAACAACTCTTAAAACCTTATAGCATCATTCTTCACTCGTGTGAGCTTGAATACAATTCATAACAATTTTAGATTTCATTCTTGACTCCATGGAACTTGAAAATAATTTGTAGCTTCATTCTCGACTCATTTGTACGTGGAAAAGACTTGTAAAACCTTGTAGAATCATTCTTCACTCGTTTGAGCTTCAATGCAATACATAACAATTTTAGGCTTCATTTTTTACTCTTTCGAACTTGAAAAAAATTGTAGATTCATTCTTAACTCGTTTGTACATGAAAATAACTTGTAAAACCTTGTAGCATCATTCGTCACTCTTTTGAGCTTGAATGCAATTCATACCAATTTTAGACTTCATTCTTCACTCTTCAAATTTGAAAAGAACTTGTTGGTTCATTCTTCACTCGTTTGTACATGGAAACAATTTGTAAAACCTTGTTGCATGATTCTTCACTCGTTTGAACTTGAGAACCATACATAACAATTTTAAGCTCTATTTTTTACTCGTTCGAACTTAAAAACAAATTGTAGCTTCATTTTTAACTCGTTTGTACATGGAAACAACTTGTAAAACCTTGTAGCATCATTTTTCACCATTTTGAGCTTGAAAGCAATTCATACCAATTTTAGGCTTCATTCTTCAGTCTTCGAATTTGAAAAGAACTTGTTGATTCATTCTTGACTCGTTTGTGCATGGAAACAACTTGTAAAACCTTGTTGCACGATTCTTCACTCGTTTGAACTTGAGAACCATACATAACAATTTTAAGCTTCATTCTTGACTCCTTCGAACTTAAAAATAAATTGAAGCTTCATTCTTGACTCGTTTGTATATAGAAACAACTTTAAAACCATGTAGCTTCATTCTTCACTCTTTTGAGCTTGAATGCAATTCATAACAATTTTAGGCTTCATTCTTCACTCTTCGAATTTGAAAAGTACTTCTTTGTTCATTCTTGACTCGTTTGTACATGGAAACAACTTGTAAAACCTTGTTGCATGATAGTTCACTCTTTTGAACTTGAGAACCATACATAATAATTTTAAGATTCATTCTTGACTCGTTCGAACTTGAAAATAACTTGTAGGTTTATTCTTGACTCGTTTGAATTTGAAAATAACTTGTAGCTTCATATTTGACTTGTTTGTACCCGGAAACAACTTGTAAAACCTTATAGCATCATTCTTCACTCGTTTGAGCTTGAATGCAATTCATAACAATTTCAGGTTTCATTCTTGACTCCATAGAATTTGAAAATAATTTATAGCTTCATTCTCGACTCATTTATACGTGGAAAAGACTTGTAAAACCTTGTAGAATCAATCTTCACTCGTTTGAGCTTCAATGCAATTCATAACAATTTTAGGCTTTATTTTTTACTCTTTTGAACTTGAAAATAATTGTATCTTACTTGACTCGTTTGTACATGGAAACAACTTGTAAAACCTTGTAGCATCATTCTTCACTCTTTTGAGCTTGAATGCAATTCATATCAATTTTAGGCTTCATTCTTCACTCTTCGAATTTGAAAAGAACTTGTTGGTTCATTCTTGACTCGTTTGTAAATGGAAACAACTTGTAAAACCTTGTTGCATGATAGTTCACTCGTTTGAACTTGAGAACCGTACATAACAATTTTAAGCTTCATTCTTGACTCGTTCGAACTTGAAAATAACTTATAGCTTTATTTTTGACTCATTTGAATTTGAAAATAACTTTTAGCTTCATTCTTGACTCGTTTGTACATGGAAACAACTCTTAAAACCTTATAGCATCATTCTTCACTCGTGTGAGCTTGAATACAATTCATAACAATTTTAGATTTCATTCTTGACTCCATGGAACTTGAAAATAATTTGTAGCTTCATTCTCGACTCATTTGTACGTTGAAAAGACTTGTAAAACCTTGTAGAATCATTCTTCACTCGTTTGAGCTTCAATGCAATTCATAACAATTTTAGGCTTTATTTTTTACTCTTTTGAACTTGAAAATAATTGTATCTTACTTGACTCGTTTGTACATGGAAACAACTTGTAAAACCTTGTAGCATCATTCTTCACTCTTTTGAGCTTGAATGCAATTCATAATAATTTTAGACTTTGTTCTTCACTCTTCGAATTTGAAAAGAACTAGTTGACTCCTTTGTACATGGAAACATCTTGTAAAACCTTGTTGCATTATAGTTCACTCGTTTGAAATTGAGAACCATACATAACAATTTTAAGCTTCATTCTTGACTCATTCGAACTTGAAAATAACTTGTAGCTTTATTCTTGACTCATTTGAATTTGAAAACAACTTTTAGCTTCATTCTTGACTCGTTTGTACATGGAAACAACTTCTAAACCTTATAGCATCATTCTTCACTCGTGTGAGCTTGAATGCAATTCATAACAATTTTAGGCTTCGTTCTTGACTCGTTTGAACTTAAAAACAAATTGTAGCTTCATTATTGACTCATTTGTACATGGAAACAACTTTTAAAAACTTGTACCATCATTCTTCACTCTTTTGAGTTTGAATGCAATTCATAACATTTTTAGGCTTCATTCTTGACTCGTTCGAACTAGAAAACAACTTGTAGCTTCATTCTTGACTCGTTTATACGTGGAAACGCGTAAAACCCTGTTGCATTATTCTTCACTCGTTTGATATTCAATGCAATTCATAACAATTTTAGGCTTCATTCTTGACTCGTTTGAACTTGAAAACAACTTGTAGCTTCATTCTTCATTCTTTTGAGCTTGAATGCAATTCATGCCAATTTTAGGCTTCATTCTTCACTCTTCGAATTTGAAAAGAACTTGTTGGTTCATTCTTGACTCGTTTGTGCATGGAAACAACTTGTAAAACCTTGTTGCATGATTCTTCACTCGTTTGAACTTGAGAACCATACATAACAATTTTAAGCTTCATTCTTGACTCGTTCGAACTTAAAAACAAATTGAAGCTTCATTCTTGACTCGTTTGTACATAGAAACAACTTGTAAAACCTTGTAGCTTCATTCTTCACTCTTTTGAGCTTGAATGCAATTCATATCAATTTTAGGCTTCATTCATCACTCTTCGAATTTGAAAAGAACTTGTTGGTTCATTCTTGACTCGTTTGTACATAGAAACAACTTGTAAAACCTTGTTGCATGATAGTTCACTCGTTTGAACTTCAGAAATATACATAATAATTTTAAGCTTCATTCTTGACTCGTTCGAACTTCAAAATAACTTGTAGCTTTATTCTTGACTCATTTGAATTTGAAAACAACTTTTAGCTTCATTCTTGACTCGTTTGTACATGGAAACAACTCTTAAAACCTTATAGTATCATTCTTCACTCGTGTGAGCTTAAATACAATTCATAACAATTTTAGGTTTTATTCTTGACTCCATAGACCTTGAAAATAATTTGTAGGTTTATTCTCGACTCATTTGTACGTGGAAAAGACTTGTAAAACCTTGTAGAATCATTCTTTACTCGTTTGAGCTTCAAAGCAATACATAACAATTTTAGGCTTCATTTCTTACTCTTTCGAACTTGAAAAAAATTGTAGATTCATTCTTAACTCATTTGTACATGAAAACAACTTGTAAAACCTTGTAGCGTCATTCTTCACTCTTTTGAGCTTGAATGTAATTCATAACAATTTTAGACTTCATTCTTCACTCTTCAAATTTGAAAAGAACTTGTTGGTTCATTCTTCACTCGTTTATACATGGAAACGACTTGTAAAACCTTGTTGCATGATTCTTCACTCGTTTGAACTTGAGAACCATACATAACAATTTTAAGCTTTATTTTTGACTCGTTGGAACTTAAAAACAAATTGTAGCTTCATTCTTGACTGGTTTGTACATGGAAACAACTTGTAAAACCTTGTAGCATCATTCTTCACTCTTTTGAGCTTGAATGCAATTCATACCAATTTTAAGCTTCATTCTTCACTCTTCGAATTTGAAAAGATATGTTGGTTCATTCTTGACTCGTTTGTGCATGGAAACAACTTGTAAAACCTTGTTGCATGATTCTTCACTCGTTTGAACTTGAGAACCATACATAACAATTTTAAGCTTCATTTTTGACACGTTCGAACTTGAAAACAACTTGTAGCTTTATTCTTGACTAATTTGAATTTAAAAACAACTTGTAGCTTCATTCGTGACTCGTTTGAACATGGAAATTTTTTGTAAAACCTTATAGCATCATTCTTCACTAGTGTGAGCTTGAATGCAATTCATAACAATTTTTGGTTTCATTCTTGACTCATTCGAACTTGAAAATAGCTTGTAGCTTCATTCTTGACTCGATTGTACAAGGAAAAAACTTGTAAAACCTTGTACCATCATTCTTCACTCGTTTGAGCCTGAATGCAATTCATAACAATTTTAGGCATAATTCTTGACTCGTTCGAACCAAAAAAAATTGTAGCTTCATTCTTGACTTGTTTGTACATGGAAACAACTTGTAAAACCTTGTAGCATCATTCTTCACTCTTTTTAGCTTGAATCCAATTCATAACAATTTAAAACTTCATTCTAGACTCGTTCGAACTTGAAAACAACTTGTAGCTTCATTCATGGCTCATTTGTACGTGGAAACAACGTGTAAAACCTTGTAGCATCATTCTTCTCTCGTTTGAGGTTTAATGTACTTTATTAAAATTTGAGGCTTCATTCTTGACTCGTTCGAACATGAAAACAACTTGTAGCTTCATTCTTCACTCGTATGTACATGAAAATAAGTTGTAAAACCTTGTACCATCATTCTTCACTCTTTTGAGCTTGAATGCAATTCATAACAATTTTAGGCTTCATTATTGACTCGTTCTAACTTAAAAACAAATTGTAGCTTCATTCTTGACTCGTTTGTACATGAAAAATTATAAAACCTTGTAGCATCATTCTTCACTCTTTTGAGCTTGAATGCAATTCATAACAATTTTAGGATTCATTCTTGACTCATTCGAACTTTAAAAGAACTTGTTGGTTAATTCTGGACACGTTTGTACATTTAAAAGAGTTGTAAAACTTTGTAGAATCATTCTTCTATCGTTTGAGCTTGAACGCAATTCATAGCAATTTAAGGTTTCATTCTTGACTCATTTGAACTTGAAAACAACTTGTAGCTTCATTCTCGAATCATTTGTACGTGGAAACAATGTGGTAAACCTTGCAGCATCATTCTTATCTCGTTTGAGGTTCAATGTAATTCATAACAATTTGAGACGTCATTCTTGACTCGTTAAAACTTGAAAACAACTTGTAGCTTCATTCTTGATTCGTTTATACATGGAAACAACTCGTAAAACCTTGTTGCATGATTCTACACTCGTTTGAACTTGAGAACCATCCATAACAATTTTAAGTTTCATTCTTGACTCGTTGGAACTTAAAAACAACTTGTAACTTCATTCTTGACTCGTTTGTACCCGGAAAGAACTTGTAAAAACTTATTGCATCATTCTTCATTCGTTTGAGCTTGAATGCAATTCATAACAATTTCAGGTTTTATTCTTGACACCATAGAACTTCAAAACAACTTGTAGCTTCATTTTCGACTCATTTGTACGTGGAAAAGATTTGTAAAACCTTGTAGAATCATTCTTCACTCTTTTGAGCTTGAATGCAATTCATAACAATTTTAGGCTTCATTCTTGACTCGTTCGAACTTGAAAACAACTTGTAGCTTCATTCTTGACTCATTTATACGTGGAAATGCGTAAAACCCTGTTGCATCATTCTTCACTCGTTTGAGATTGAATGCAATTTCATAACAATTTTAGGCTTCATTCTTGACTCGTTTGAACTTGACAACAACTTGTAGCTTCATTCATGAGTCGTTTGTACATGGAAACAACTTGTAAAACCGTGTAGAATCATTCTTCACTCTTTTGAGCTTGAATGCAATTCATGCCAATTTTAGGCTTCATTCTTCACTCTTCGAATTTGAAAAGAACTTGTTGGTTCATTCTTGACTCGTTTCTGCATGGAAATAACTTGTAAAACCTTGTTGCATGATTCTTCACTCGTTTGAACTTGAGAACCATCCATAACAATTTTAAGCTTCATTCTTGACTCGTTCGAACTTAAAAACAACTTGTAACTTCATTCTTGACTCGTTTGTACCCGGAAACAACTTGTAAAACCTTATTGCATCATTCTTCATTCGTTTGAGCTTGAATGCAATTCATAACAATTTCAGGTTTTATTCTTGACACCATAGAACTTCAAAACAACTTGTAGCTTCATTCTCGACTCATTTGTACGTGGAAAAGATTTGTAAAACCTTGTAAAATCATTCTTCACTCTTTTGTGCTTGAATGCAATTCATAACAATTTTAGGCTTCATTCTTGACTCGTTCGAACTTGAAAACAACTTGTAGCTTCATTCTTGACTCGTTTATACGTGGAAATGCGTAAAACCCTGTTGCATCATTCTTCACTCGTTTGAGATTGAATACAATTCATAACAATTTTAGGCTTCATTCTTGACTCGTTTGAACTTGAAAACAACTTGTAGCTTCATTCTTGAGTCGTTTGTACATGGAAACAACTTGTAAAACCGTGTAGCTTCATTCTTCACTCTTTTGAGCTTGAATGCAATTCATGCCAATTTTAGGCTTCATTCTTCACTCTTCGAATTTGAAAAGAACTTATTGGTTCATTCTTGACTCGTTTGTGCATGGAAATAACTTGTAAAACCTTGTTGCATGATTCTTCACTCGTTTGAACTTGAGAACCATCCATAACAATTTTAAGCTTCATTCTTGACTCGTTCGAACTTAAAAACAACTTGTAACTTCATTCTTGACTCGTTTGTACCCGGAAACAACTTGTAAAACCTTATAGCATCATTCTTCACTCATTTGAGCTTGAATGCAATTCATAACAATTTCAGGTTTTATTCTTGACACCATAGAACTTCAAAACAACTTGTAGCTTCATTCTCGACTCATTTGTACGTGGAAAAGATTTGAAAAACCTTGTAGTATCATTCTTCACTCTTTTGAGCTTGAATGCAATTCATAACAATTTTAGGCTTCATTCTTGATTCGTTCAAACTTGAAAACAACTTGTAGCTTCATTCTTAACTCGTTTATACGTGGAAATGCGTAAAATCCTGTTGCATCATTCTTCACTCGTTTGAGATTGAATGCAATTCATGTTTGTATTGGTGTCCTAGAGACAATACTTTTAATGTTTTATTGAAAACAATTAAGGATTATGTTTTATGTGATTATTTAATTAATATTTATTATGTCTTTATTTACTGCGTCATAAATTAAAAGAATAATAAATGTCCTTGGAATATTAATACGTAATATATATCTTTAAGTATGTGACTTAAAAATGAGATTATATGAATAGTATTTTATTCCTAAAATTCCCTAGTCAAGTATTATTATTTAAGGACAGTAATAATGCAATAAGACTAGTATGTTTGTTGACAAATGACCACATCTCATTGGTCATAGGTATGGTGATACTAAAGTCAAGAACATAAGTGTATGTATCAATACATGACACTGGAAAGACCCACCGTGAGATTCTACATGTTCATAAGTGTCATAAGAAATCTCACAGTGAAAATGATGTAATGATCCTCTGACTTGAAATCATTATATTTCTATACGAGAATTAATATACTTTGATTACACTCAAAGTTACCTTTAATCGGGTAATGATAAAGGTGGACATTTGGTATGCTATGAATCGTATGGGGAATATGAATGATATATATAGGATTTAACCCTCCAATTCTAGGAGTGATATTATTGGCCTCTTGATTGAGTGAGACTATGAAATGCATGGCCATGCTCAAATATTGATTTGTTTAAATAGTCTACTCATTGATCAAGGAAACCAAGATTAAACGTTGAAGAGGATGACACTATACATGCCTCGAGTTTTATCTATAATATAAGGTTAAAGGGATTATATTACATTGCACATTATTCACGAAAGGTTTAATTGAATCGCCAATTATTATTGTTACTTGGGTAGCAATGATGTATTACTAGATGCCGCTCATTGTTTATAATTTTATTATTAGATAATAAAATTATTGTCAACGTAATAATAACCTAAAGGGTCACACACAAAGAACGTCAAAACAGAGGTTTATTTAAATTACGAATTTAAATATATTATTGTTTATTCGAATTTAATTATTAAATTAATTAAGTGGGACTTGATTAATTATATTAGAATTCGGATTTAATAAGTATTATTATTATTTGAATTTAATTATTGAATTAATTAAGTAGGACTTGATTAATTATATTAGAATTCAGATTTAATAATAATAATAACCCAAAGTCATAATGGGTTTTGGAAACCACATGGATTAGGGTTAGGCCCAAAATCTCTCTCTCCCCTATATATACATAATGATGTATAGTATTAGGGTTTAATCATCAAATTTCGTTTTAGAGAAAAACCCTAGCTGCTCAACATCAAGAGAGACTAGAGAAAGAGAGAGAGAGAGAGAGGCAAACAATACGGCTAGTACCGACTCCGGTGATCGTAGGACGATCGGGCGTTTGTGTGGACTTCTTTAGAGAGCAAATCTTTGCAACAAAGGACTACTGTGATTCATCTTTCTGGACCTCCATTAAACAGCATACGAAAGCTTTGTTAAGGTACAGACTTTTTCACCATAATCATCCAACGTTATACATGGATCCTGCGATTGGGTTTCGATTTTTTTATTGTTTTTACGTTAATTCCGCTGCATTTTCGTGCCCGAAACCCTTCAATGGCATCAGTGCTACGTGTATAATGGGATGATTTGGTTATGTGTTTAACAGTTTTTCGATGTATGTAAACATATATATGATATGCCATGACTATATATTGATATATATGTTTTATATGATTTTGAATATATGATATTCATGTGTTATATAATCATGGGATGATTGTGTGTATTGTTGTATGTATATGATACATGTTTGTTCTTGTTATGGAAATCGTATTCGATACGAATTCTGAAACGGCTTCGGTAGATTTTCTGAAATCTGTGTCCAGTGTCCGTTTTTCGCAAACGATAAGTGTTTTCTGACTGGAATCGTGTCACTGAGCAATACTGATTTATACAGCTTCGCGTCTGTAAGCCGTTTGACGACGTTACAGGCCCTAAAACGGCGATTTATTATTTTCTGAAATTTATTTGATTTTCTGAAATTTCGAAATTTATTATATATGATTATATGATATGTTTATATAATCTGAGATATATTACATGTGTTATGGGATAACATGGTGGATGGTTATGGCCTAAAGACCCATAGGATAGTGGTTTTGTTTTATGGTTTTGGTTTCTAAATACGACTTGCATGTCGTTTATTCATTGTAATTGTTAATCTCGAATGTAACTCGAGTTCTTCTTGTAATTTCATTAGAATAGATTTATTTATTATTCAATGTAATTGTTCAATGGAGACTTGGAAGCAAGGAAGCTAGGAGGCAATCCAGATGATGGAGCAATGAAGAAGATAAAGACATGTAATAGTGTAGTATTTGAAACCACCATAGATTGACCTTGATAATTCCATTAGCTTGGAAATATCACATAGGATGGGGCAATAACCAAACACGTTTAATTTACGCACAATACATATATGTATATAAATGCATGTGTAGATATGTATGTGTTGGAATGATGTATGTATTAGATACGACACCCATGCCATGTCTGCTTAAGAAAGATAAAATCTGTAACGATTCATGATTTTAAAATTAACAAACGATCATGAGATTCTTGTGTTTATGAAATATGGATTTTAAAACACGGAATTAAATATGGATTTTGATATCTATAACTGGGATTTTCTGACAAAAGCAGATATGCGTATTCGTAAGGTTGATGGGTTTTAAGTGTGACCATTGGTATCCTCCATCTACCTGGGAAATGAACAATTTAAAATGTCAATTTAAAATATTTGGTTCAAGGAAAAATTGAGGATCTCTTTATGATGTGATCCTGATCGTTATAAATTTTCTAAACCCCTTAACAAAATATTAAGTTTTACTCGGATGCTTTCCAATGAATGAACACTCATCGAATCCTAGATCGATTAGGGGAAGGACTGTCAGTGGCAGGGGACTCCTATCTATCGTGGTGAGATGCGACGAATATAAACGGTTATATTCGGCCGTTGTATCATTGAGTCTAACTTAACTGAGTTGTCATAATAAGGTGAAAATAAACGGTTATATTCAACCATTATGAACTTAGAAGCATAGAGTTTGGTTAAAAGTCTAATAGATAGATAAGATCAATCGTTGTTCACCAAACTATCCAAGAATTATATATGATATAATTGACAACTGTTGTCTACCTAAATAATCATTTTTTAAGGACTTCCAGTGGTTGACTTAGGACATGACGAAATATGGATCTTGGCTCACTAGAAATAATTATGGAATATACTTTCCAAATTAATAGTAAGGGCTATTAATTTGATAAATATAGTGGGAGATATATTATGAATATATCATAATCATTTGAACATAATAAATAACTCAGACAATCTAATGTTTATTTTATGCATTTTAAACATTGTAGATATTTAAATGGAAAACAATACAAATACTTTCTCCGTACGAGCAACCCTTGAGAAGGACAAACTGATAGGAACTAACTTCCTGGATTGGTATAGGAATTTGAGGATTGTCCTCAGGAAAGAGCGTAAGCTCCATGTCATTGAAATTCCTTCACCTACTCCTCCTGCTGAGAATGCAACTCGCGTTCAGCAAAATGCTTATCAGAAGCATATTGATGATGTGAATGATATTGCATGTCTCATGCTGGCAACCATGAGTGCTGAGCTTCAAAAACAACATGAGCATATGGATGCTTATGAGATGAATGAACACCTTCAAAGAATGTTTGAGGGACAAGCTCGTCAAGAAAGGTTCGACACGAGCAAAACACTGTATGCTTGCAAACAGGGAGAGCGTGAACATGTTCAACCACATGTTCTGAAGATGATAGGTTATATTGAGTATCTTGATACTTTGGGTTTCCTGATTGGTTTGGAAGCTCATATTGACTTAATCTTGCAATCTTTGAACCTCAACTATACTCATTTTGTTATGAACTACAATATGAATGAGATAGACAAAACACCCACTAAATTGTTGGCCACGTTACGACTACTGAAACCAACATGAAAAGGCTGAACCTGTTGCCATGTTGATGGCAGATAACAAAGGTAAGGCTAATAGGAAAGGCAAATGGAAGGGAAAGAAGAAGATTGGATCTGTTTCTGGTCCCAAGCCAAAGGCTAATCCCAAACAGGCTTTAAAGCCTAAGGGTGTTGTTGGAAAGGGTGATTGTCACTACTATGGTAAACCAGGTCATTGGAAGAGAAACTGTCATGCTTATTTGGAGGATCTGAAGAAGAAGAAGGCTGGTTAAGCTTCTGATTCAGGTATTTATGTTATAGAGGTCAATTTGTCAACTTCTACATCATGGGTATTGGATACTGGATGTGGCATGGTTCTCACATTTGTATAAATGTACATGAACTACAAAGGAGTAGGACTTTGGCTAAAGGAGAGGTCGACCTACGAGTTGGCAATGGAGCAAAGGTTGCTGTTTTAGCTGTAGGGACTTATTATTTATCATTGCCCACTGGGCTTATTTTAGAACTTGAGAACTGTTTTTACGTGCCTGCAATTTGCAGAAACATTATTTCGGTTTCTTGTTTAGACAAGAAAAGTTTTGCATTTTTAATTTAGAACAATATTTGTTCCTTTTCTTTGAATAATGTTACCTATGGGGTTGCACGTTTATTTAACGGTTTATATGTTCTTGATTTAGACACTCCTATCTATAATGTGAATAACAGACGTCTTAAAATAAATGACTCAAATCAAACATACCTCTGGCACTGTCGTTTAGGCCATATAAATGAGAAGCGCATTTCCAAGTTACATAAGGATGGATACTTGGATAAGTTTGACTTTGAATCATACGAAGCATGCGAACCTTGTCTCGTCGGAAAAATGACTAAATCTCCTTTTACTGGACAAGGTGAAAGGGCCACTGAACGATTAGAACTTATACATAGTGATGTATGTGGTCCTATGCGTACTATGACAAGAGGTGGCTTTTACTACTTTATCACGTTTACTGATAATTTCAGTAGATATGTGTATCTTATGAAGAACAAATCCGATTCTTTTGAAAAGTTCAAAGAATACAAAGCTGAAGTAGAAAAGCAAACTGGCGGAAGTATTAAGACTCTACGATCTGATCGTGGAGGTGAATACTTAAGCCATGAATTTAAGAGTTTATTAAATGAGTGTGGTATTGTATCACAACTCACTCCTCCCGGAACACCACAATGGAATGGAGTTTCTGAAAGGAGGAATCGTACTTTGTTGGACATGGTATGATCGATGATGAGTCATGCAGATCTTCCAATTAGTTTCTGGGGCTACTCCCTGGAGACGGCTGCTTATACACTTAACCGAGTTCCTACTAAAACGGTTCAGAAGACTCCATATGAGATATGGACTAAGAAAAGTCATAGCATGTCATTTATGAAAATATGGGGATGTGAAGCGTTTGTGAAACGTTTAACTTCTGACAAGCTAGGACCTAAATCAGACAAATATAATTTTGTGGGATACCCAATTGAAACAAAGGGTTATTTATTCTATAATCCTTCCGAGAACAAAGTGTTTGTTGCTCGAACTACAGTTTTTCTTGAAAGAGAAATGCTTTCGAAGAAAAATAGTGGGAGGATAATAGATCTCGATGAAGTTCGAGGCCCACAAGATAACATTGAACCAATGGAGGAACTTGAGCAGGATGTACAAGACCACAACACTGCTCAAGAAACACAGGTTATTCGTAGGTCTAGTAGGATTCGCCATGAGCTTGAGAAATATTATGGATTTCTCTTAACTCAAGATGGTGATGTGATGCTTATCGACGAAGATGAGCCTCTCACCTACTAAGATGCTATGAACACTCCAAAATCCAAGAGATGGCTGGATGCCATGAAATCTGAGATGGAATCCATGTATACTGATCAAGTATGGACTTTGGTTGATCCACCTAAAGGGGTAAAACCTATAGGGTGCAAGCGGGTTTTCAAGAAGAAGACCGGCATGGATGGTAATGTACAGACCTATAAGGCACGATTGGTGGAAAAAGGTTTTAAGCAAATTCATGGTATTGACTATGATGAGACTTTTTCACCAGTGGCTATGGTCAAGTCCATCAGAATTTTGCTTGCTATAGCTGCTTACTATGATTATGAAATCTGACAGATGGATGTCAAAACCGCTTTCTTAAATGGGAGCCTTGAAGAAGATATGAATGTGTATATGACACAGCCTGAAGCTTTTGTTGATCCAAAGAATGCTGTAAAGGTAAGTAAGCTGCGTCGATCTATTTATGGATTGAAACAAGCCTCAAGGATATGGAACATTCGTTTTGATGAAACTGTCAAAGAGTTTGGGTTTATTCAAAATGAAGATGAACCATGTGTTTACAAGAAGGTAAGTGGGAGCAATGTGGCATTCCTATAATTATATGTTGATGATATATTAATAATAGGGAATGACATTCCTTCTTTACAGGCTGTTAAGACTTGGTGGAGTAAGAATTTCTCAATGAAAGACTTAGGCGAAACGACCTATATTTTAGGTATCAAGATCTATAGAGATAGATCAAGAAGAATGATCTGCCTAAGTCAGAGTAGATACTAGTCTAATCCAGGTGAAAGTCACTGGACAGCAGTCAAGAATATTCTTAAGTACTTGAAGAGGACTAAGGATTAATTCTTGGTATATGGAGGAGAAGATAAGCTGGTTGTAAAACGTTACACCGATGCTAGTTTCTAGACAGACAAGGATGATTCGATTTCTCAGTCTGGATTTGTGTTTTGTCTAAATGGAGATATTGTATGCTGGAATGGTTCACAGTAGAGACAGTTGTCGATTCTACAATAGAGCCTGAGTATATTGATTCTTATGAAGCAACCAAGGAGATTGTTTGGGGATGTACTTAGGAGATATCACCTAATTAATGAGATTAATGATCAAGGAGATATACATATATGTAAAATGCATACTAATAAGAATAATGCAGACCCACTGACTAAGGCTTTGCCGCAGCAGAAGCACGAAGGTCATACTAGTTCCATGGGTATTAGATACATGAGAGATTGGCTGTAGTACAAGTGGGAGATTGTTAGTATTAGTGTCCTAGAGACAATACTTTTAATGTTTTACTGAAAACAATTAAGGATTATGTTTTATGTGATTATTTAATTAATATTTATTATGTCTTTATTTACTGCGTCATAAATTAAAAGAATAATAAATGTCCTTGGAATATTAATACGTAATATATATCTTTAAGTATGTGACTTAAAAATGAGATTATATGAATAGTATTTTATTCCTAAAATTCCCTAGTCAAGTATTATTATTTAAGGACAGTAATAATGCAATAAGACTAGTATGTTTGTTGACAGATGACCACATCTCATTGGTCATAGGTATGGTGATACTAAAGTCAAGAACATAAGTGTATGTATCAATACATGACACTGGAAAGACCCGCCGTGAGATTCTATATGTTAATAAGTGTCATAAGAAATCTCACAGTGAAAATGATGTAATGATCCTCTGACTTGAAATCATTATATTTCTATACGAGAATTAATATACTTTGATTACACTCAAAGTTACCTTTAACCGGGTAATGATAAAGGTGGACATTTGGTATGCTATGAATTGTATGGGGAATATGAATGATAGATATATGATTTAACCCTCCAATTCTAGGAGTGATATTATTGGCCTCTTGATTGAGTGAGACTATGAAATGCATGGCCATGCTCAAATATTGATCTATTTAAATAGTCTACTCATTGATCAAGGAAACCAAGATTAAACGTTGAAGAGGATGACACTATACATGTCTCGAGTTTTATCTATAATATAAGGTTAAAGGGATTATATTACATTGCAAATTATTCACGAAAGGTTTAATTGAATCGCCAATTATTATTGTTACTTGGGTAGCAATGATGTATTACTAGATGCCGTTCATTGTTTATAATTTTATTATTAGATAATAAAATTATTACCAACGTAATAATAACCTAAAGGGTCACACACAAAGAACGTCAAAATGGAGGTTTATTTAAATTACGAATTTAAATATATTATTGTTTATTCGAATTTAATTATTGAATTAATTAAGTGGGACTTGATTAATTATATTAGAATTCGGATTTAATAAGTATTATTATTATTCGAATTTAATTATTGAATTAATTAAGTGGGACTTGATTAATTGTATTAGAATTCAGATTTAATAATAATAATAATCCAAAGTCATAATGGGTTTTGGAAATCACATGGATTAGGGATAGGCCCAAAATCTCTCTCTCCCCTATATATACATAATGATGTATAGTATTAGGGTTTAATCATCAAATTTCGTTTTAGAGAAAAACCCTAGCTGCTCAACATCAAGAGAGGCTAGAGAAAGAGAGAGAGAGAGAGAGAGGCAAACAATACGGCTAGTACCGACTCCGGTGATCGTAGGACGATCGGGCGTTCGTGTAGACTTCTTTAGAGAGCAAATCTTTGCAACAAAGGACTGATGTGATTCATCTTTCTGGACCTCCATTAAACAGCATACGAAAGCTTTGTTAAGGTACAGACTTTTTCACCATAATCATCCAACGTTATACATGGATCTTGCGATTGGGTTTCGATTTTTTTATTATTTTTACGTTAAATCCGCTGCGTTTTCATGCCCGAAACCCTTCAATTCATAACAATTTTAGGCTTCATTCTTGACTCGTTTGAACTTGAAAACAACTTGTAGCTTCATTCTTGAGTCGTTTGTACATGGAAACATCTTGTAAATCCGTGTAGCATCATTCTTCACTCTTTTGAGCTTGAATGCAATTCATGCCAATTTTAGGCTTCATTCTTCACTCTTCGAATTTGAAAAGAACCTGTTGGTTCATTCTTGACTCGTTTGTGCATGGAAACAACTTGTTAAACCTTGTTGCATGATTCTTCACTCGTTTGAACTTGAGAACCATACATAACAATTTTAAGCTTTATTTTTGACTCGTTCGAACTTAAAAATAAATTGTAGCTTCATTCTTGACTCGTTTGTACATGGAAACAACTTGTAAAACTTTGTAGCATCATTCTTCACTCTTTTGAGCTTGAGTGCAATTCATACCAATTTTAGGCTTCATTCTTCACTCTACGAATTTGAAAAGAACCCGTTTGTTCATTCTTGACTCGTTTGTAAATAGAAACAACTTGTAAAACCTTGTTGCATGATTCTTCACTCGTTTGAACTTGAGAACCATACATAACAATTTTAAGCTTCATTCTTGACTCGTTCGAACTATAAAACAACTTGTAGCTTTATTCTTGACTCATTTGAATTTAAAAACAACTTGTAGCTTCATTCTTGACTCGTTTGTACATGGAAAAAATTTGTAAAACCTTATAGCATCATTCTTCACTCGTGTGAGGTTGAATACAATTCATAATAATTTGTGGTTTCATTCTTGACTCATTCGAACTTGAAAATAGCTTGTAGATTCATTCTTGACTCGATTGTATAAGCAAAAAACTTGTAAAACCTTGTAAAACCTTGTACCGTCATTCTTCACTCTTTTGAGCCTGAATGCAATTCATAACAATTTTAGGCATAATTCTTGACTCGTTCGAACCTAAAAAAAATTGTAGCTTCATTCTTGACTCGTTTGTACATGGAAACAACTTGTAAAACCTTGTAGCATCATTCTTCACTCTTTTTAGCTTGAATGCGATTCATAACAATTTAAAACTTCATTCTAGACTCGTTCGAACTTGAAAACAAATTGTAGCTTCATTCATGCCTCATTTGTACGTGGAAACAACGTGTAAAACCTTGTAGCATCATTCTTCTCTCGTTTGAGGTTCAATGTACTTTATTAAAATTTGAGGCTTCATTCTTGACTCGTTCGAACATGAATAGAACTTGTAGCTTCATTCTTAACTCGTTTGTACATGGAAATAACTTGTAAAACCTTGTACCATCATTCTTCACTCTTTTGAGCTTGAATGCAATTCATAACAATTTTAGGCTTCATTTTTGACTCATTCAAACTTAAAAACAAATTGAATCTTCATTTTTGACTCGTTTGTACATGAAAAATTGTAAAACCTTGTAGCGTCATTCTTCACTCTTTTGAGCTTGAATGCAATTCATAACAATTTTAGGATTCATTCTTGACTCATTCGAACTTTAAAAGAACTTTTTGGTTAATTTTGGAAACATTTGTACATTTAAAAGAGTTGTAAAACTTTGTAGAATCATTCTTCTATCGTTTGAGCTTGAATGCAATTCATAGCAATTTAAGGTTTCATTCTTGACTCATTTGACCTTGAAAACAACTTGTAGCTTCATTCTCGAATCATTTGTACGTGGAAACAATGTGGTAAATCTTTTAGCATCAGTCTTATCTCGTTTGAGGTTCAATGTAATTCATAACAATTTGAGGCGTTATTCTTGACTCGTTAGAACTTGGAAACAACTTGTAGCTTCATTCTTGATTCGTTTGTACATGGAAACAACTCGTAAAACCTTGTTGCATGATTCTACACTCGTTTGAACTTGAGAACCATCCATAACAATTTTAAGCTTCATTCTTGACTCGTTCGAACTTGAAAAAAACTTGTAGCTTCATTCTTGTCTCGTTTGTACATGGAAACATCTTGTAAAACCGTGTAGCATCATTCTTCACTCTTTTGAGCTTGAATGCAATTCATGCCAATTTTAGGCTTCATTCTTCACTCTTCGAATTTGAAAAGAACTTGTTGGTTCATTCTTGACTCGTTTGTGCATGGAAACAACTTGTAAAACCTTGTTGCATGATTCTTCACTCGTTTGAACTTGAGAACCATACATAACAATTTTAAGCTTCATTCTTGACTCGTTCGAACTTGAAAACAACTTGTAGCTTTATTCTTGACTCATTTGAATTTAAAAACAACTTTTAGCTTCATTCTTGACTCATTTGTCATGGAAACAACTAGTAAAACCTTATTGCATCATTCTTCACTCGTGTGAGCTTGAATGCAATTCATAACAATTTCAGGTTTCATTCTTGACTCCATAGAACTTGAAAATAATTTGTAGCTTCATTCTCGACTCATTTGTATGTGAAAAAGACTGCAATACCTTGTAGAATCATTCTTCACTCGGTTGAGCTTCAATGCAATTCATAACAATTTTAGGCATCATTTTTTACTCTTTCGAACTTGAAAATAGTTGTAGATTCATTCTTAACTCGTTTGTACATGGAAACAACTTGTAAAACCTTGTAGCATCATTCTTCACTCTTTTGAGCTTCAATGCAATTCATAACAATTTAGACTTCATTCTTCACTCTTCAAATTTGAAAAGAACTTGTTGGTTCATTCTTCACTCGTTTGTATATGGAAACAACTTGTAAAACCTTGTTGCATGATTCCTCACTCATTTGTACATGGAAATAACTTGTAAAACCTTATAGCATCATTCTCCACCCATGTGAGCTTGAATGCAATTCATAACAATTTTAGGTTTCATTCTTGTCTCGATAGAACCTGAAAAGTACTTGTAGCTTCATTCTTGACTCATTTATATTTGGAAAAGACTTGTAAAACCTTGTAGAATCATTCTTCACTTGTTTGAGCTTTAATGCAATTCATAACAATTTTAGGCTTCATTCTTGACTCTTTTTAACTTGAAAATAACTTGTAGCATCATTCCACACTCGTTTGAGAATGAATACAATTCATAACAATTTTAGGCTTCATTCTTGACTCGTTCGAAGTTGAAAACAACTTGTAGCTTCATTTTTAAGTCGTTTGTACATGGAAACAACTTGTAACACCTTGTAGCATCATTCTTCACTCATTTGAGATTGAATGCAATTCATAACAATTTTAGGCTTCATTCTTGATTCGTTCGAACTTGAAAACAACTTGTAGCTTCATTCTTGACTCATTTATATGTGGAAATGTGTAAAACCTTTAGAATGATTCTTCTCATTTTTGAGCTTCAATGTAATTCATAACAATTTTAGGCTTCATTCTTGATTCGTTCGAACTTGAAAACAACTTGTAGCTTCATTCTTGAATCATTTATATGTGGAAATGTGTAAAACCTTTAGAATCATTCTTCTCTTTTTTGAGCTTCAATGTAATTCATAACAATTTGAGACTTCATTCTTGACTCGTTCGAACTTGAAAATTACTTGTAGCTTCATTCTTGACTAGTTGTACATTGAAATAACTTGTAAAACCTTGTAGCATCATTCTTCACTCGTGTGAGCTTGAATGCAATTCATAACAATATCAGGTTTTATTTTTGACTCCATAGAACTTGAAAACAATTCTTAGCTTCATTCTCGACTCATTTGTACTTGAAAAGACTTGTAAAACCTTGTAGAATCATTCTTCACTCTTTTTAGCTTGAATACAATTCATAGCAATTTTAGGCTTGATTCTTGACTCGTTCGAACTTGAAAACAACTTGCTGATTCATTCTTGACTCATTTGTACATGGAGACAACTTGTAAAACCTTGTTGCATGATTCTTCACTGGTTTGAACTTGAGAACCATCCATAACAATTTTAAGCTTCATTTTTGACTCATTCAAACTAAAAACAACTTGTATCTTTATCCTTGACTCGGTTGTACCCGAAAACTTGTAAAACCTTATAGCATCATTCTTCACTCGTGGGAGCTTGAAATCATGTCATAACAAATTTAGGTCCCATTCTTGACTCGATAGAACTTGAAAAGAACTTGTAGCTTCATTCTTGACTCATTACGTCGAAAAGACTTGTAAAACCTCGTAGAATCATTCTTCACTCGTTTGAGCTTTAATGCAATTCATAACAATTTTAGGCTTCATTCCTGACTCTTTCGAACTTGAAAATAACTTGTAGCTTCATTCTTGACTCATTTATACATGGAAATAACTAGTAAAACCTTATGACATCATTCTTGACGAATTTGAGATTGAATGCAATTCATAACAATTTTACGCTTCATTCTTGACTCGTTCGAACATGAATTCAACTTATAGCTTCATTCTTGACCCATTTATACTTGGAAATGTGTAAAACCTTTCGAATCATTCTTCTCTTTTTTGAGCTTCAACGTAATTCATAACAATTTGAGACTTCATTCTTTACTCGTTCGAACTTGAAAATAACTTATAGCTTCATTCTTGACTAGTTTGTACATTGAAATAACTTGTAAAACCTTGTAGCTTCATTCTTCACTCGTGTGAGCTTGAATGCAATTCATAACAATATCAAGTTTTATTTTTGACTCCATAGAACTTAAAAACAACTTGTAGCTTCATTCTCGACTCATTTGTACTTGAAAAAGACTTATAAAACCTTGTAGAATCATTCTTCACTCTTTTGAGCCTGAATACAATTCATAGCAATTTTAGGCTTCATTCTTGACTCGTTCGAACTTGAAAACAACTTGCTGATTCATTCTTGACTCATTTGTACATGGAAACAACTTGTAAAACCTTGTTGCGTGATTCTTCACTCCTTTGAACTTGAGAACCATCCATAACAATTTTAAGCTTCATTTTTGACTCATTCGAACTAAAAACAACTTGTATCTTCATCCTTAACTCGTTTGTACCTGAAAACTTGTAAAACCTTATAGCATCATTCTTCACTCATGGGAGCTTGAAATGAAGTCATAACAAATTTAGGTCTCATGACTCGATAGGACTTGAAAAGAACTTGTAGCTTCATTCTTGACTCATTTGTACGATGAAAAGACTTGTAAAACCTCGTAGAATCATTCTTCACTCGTTTGAGCTTTAATGCAATTCATAACAATTTTAGGCTTCATTCCTGACTCTTTCGAACTTGAAAATAACTTGTAGCTTTATTCTTGACTCATTTATACATGGAAACAACTAGTAAAACCTTATGACATCATTGTTCACCCATTTGAGATTGAATGCAATTCATAACAATTTTACGCTTCATTCTTGACTCGTTCGAACTTGAAAACAACTTGTAGCTTCATTCTTGAATCGTTTGTACATGAAAACAACTTGTAAAACCTTGTAGCATCATTCTTCACTCTTTGAGATTGAATGCAATTCATAACAATTTTAGGCTTCATTCTTAACTCGTTCGAACATGAATTTAACTTATAGCTTCATTCTTCACTCGTGTGAGCCTGAATGCAATTCATAACAATTTCAGGTTTTATTCTTGACTCCATAGAACTTGAAAACAACTTGTAGCTTCATTCTCGACTCATTTGTACGTGGAAAAGACTTGTAAAACCTTGTAGAATCATTCCTCACTCTTTTGAGCTGGAATGCAGTTCATAACTATTTTAGGCTTCATTCTAGACTCGTTCGAACTTGAAAATAACTAGTTGGTTTATTCTTGACTCGTTTGTACATGGAAACAACTTGTACAACCTTGTTGCATGATTCTTCACTCGTTTGAACTTGAGAAGCATCCATAACAATTTTAAGCTTCATTCTTGACTCATTCAACCTTAAAAACAACTTCTATCTTCATTCTTGACTCGTTTGTACCCAAAAACTTATAAAACCTTATAGCATCATTCTTCACTCGTGTGAGCTTGAATGCAATTCATAACAATTTTAGGCTTCATTCTTGTCTCGATAGAACTTGAAAAGTACCTGTAGCTTCATTCTTGACTCATTTATACGTGGAAAAGACTTGTAAAACCTTGTAGAATCATTCTTCACTTGTCTGAGCTTTAATGCAATTCATAACAATTCTAGGCTTCATTCTTGACTCTTTTAAACTTCAAAATAACTTGTAGCATCATTCTTGACTCATTTATACTTGGAAACAACTTGTAAAACTTTGTGGTATCATTCTACACTAGTTTGAGATTGAATACAATTCATAACAATTTTAGGCTTCATTCTTGACTCGTTCGAAGTTGAAAACAACTTGTAGTTTCATTTTTGAGTCGTTTGTACATGGAAACAACTTGTAAAACTTGTAGCATCATTCTTCACTCATTTGAGATTGAATGCAATTCATAACAATTTTAGGCTTCATTCTTGATTCGTTCGAACTTGAAAACAACTTGTAGCTTCATTCTTGACTCATTTATATGTGGAAATGTGTAAAACCTTTAGAATCATTCTTCTCATTTTTGAGCTTCAATGTAATTCATAACAATTTGATGCTTCATTCTTGACTCGTTCGAACTTGAAAATAACTTGTAGCTTCATTCTTGACTCGTTTGTACATGGAAATAACTTGTAAAACCTCGTAGCATCATTCTTCACTCGTGTGAGCTTTAATACAATTCATAACAATTTCAGGTTTAATTCTTGACTCCATAGAACTTGAAAACAACTTGTAGCTTCATTCTCGACTCATTTGTACGTCGAAAAGACTTGTAAAACATTGTAGAATCATTCTTCACTCGTTTGAGCTTTAATGCAATTCATAACAATTTTAGGCTTCATTCTTGACTCTTTCAAACTTGAAAATAACTTGTAGCTTCATTCTTGACTCATTTATACATGGAAACAACTAGTAAAACCTTATGATATCATTGTTCACCCATTTGAGATTGAATGCAATTCATAACAATTTTACGCTTCATTCTTGACTCGTTCGAACTTGAAAATAACTTGTATCTTTATTCTTGAATCGTTTGTACATGAAAACAACTTGTAAAACTTTGTAGCATCATTCCTCACTCTTTGAGATTGAATGCAATTCATAACAATTTTAGGCTTCATTCTTGACTCGTTCGAACATGAATTCAACTTATAGCTTCATTCTTGACCCATTTATACGTGGAAATGTGTAAAACCTTGTTGAATCATTCTTCTCTCTTTTGAGCTTCAATGTAATTCATAATAATTTGAGGCTTCATTCTTGACTCGTTCAAACTTAAAAATAACTTGTAGCTTCATTCTTGACTCATTTGTAAATGGAAACAACTTGTATAACCTTGTAACTTCATTCTTCACTCGTGTGAGCTTGAATGCAATTCATAACAATTTCAGGTTTTATTCTTGACTCCATAGTATTGGTGTAGGTGCCCTAGAGGCAATACAATGTTTATTTTGATAAACCTTTTTGTCAATTGATTATTCAATAAACATATTTATTATGACTTTAATTACTACAATATATTTGTTAGCATAATAAATGTCCTTAGAATCATGATACACATTGTATAGTTTAGTACATGACTTAAAACTTGAGATTATATAATATATCATATTCTTAAATGTCCCTAGTCGAGTATTATTATTATAGGACAATAATAATACACAAATAGACTAGTATGTTGTTTGACTGATAACCACATCTCATTGGTTATAAGTATGGGGATACTAAAGTCAATACATAGGTATATGTAGGAGTACATGATACTGGACAGACCCACAGTGAGATTCTTCATGTTTAATAAAGTCATAAGAAAGACTCACAGTGATAATGGTGTAATGATCCTTTGACTTGAGATCATTATATTTCTATACGAGGATTAATATACTTTGACTACATTAAAAGTTACCTTTGACCAGGTGATGATAAAAGTGGACATCGGGTATATCATGAGTCGTATGAGAAATATGAATGATAGATAAAGGATTTAACCCTCCTATAATTAGGAGAGATATTATTGGCCTCTTGATTGAGTGAGACTATAAAATGCATGGCCGTGCTCAAATAATGATTTGTTTTCATAGTCTACTCATGGATCAAGTAAACCCGAATTAAATGTTGAAGAGGATGACTAAATACATGCCTCGAGTTTAATCTATAATATATATGGTTAAAGGGATTATATTACACTAAAACATTAATCACGAAAGGTTTTATCGAATCACGATTTAATTATTATTTAATTGGGTAGCAATGATGTATTACTAGATACCGCTCATTGTTTATAATTTTATTGGAGAATAAAATTATTGCTAATTAAATAATAGCCTATAGGGTCACACACATAGAGTACTTAAAGGAATAATTAATTTAAATTATAGATTTAAATTAATTGATGATTATTTGAATTTTATTATATTAATTAAGTGAGACTTAATTAATTGAAATAATATAAATTCGAATTTGAATTCTGCCATTAATAATTAAGTGTGACTTAGTTATTAATTAAATAATAAAATTCGGTTTTATTATTTAATCCTAAACCTACATGGGTTAGGCTTTGCTGTTATGGGTTGCTATTATGGGCCTATTAACCAACCATTATAAATAGATAATGTAGGGTTAATAGGTATTAAGTTTTTTAAGAAAAACAAACCCTAGCAGCAGAAAAGGTAGAGGCAGATTTCGAAATCATCTAGAGGAGGCTAGTACATCCGTTCCATAATCAAGATCGTGAGACGTTCTTGAAGGTGCTCGTGTGAATACCATAGAGGTGTTTTCAAGAGGAAGACACAAGTCGTGAAAGCTAGGATCTCCGTTGAGTTCGTAGTAGTCAAGACCAAATAAAGGTATGATTTCGTTTCACAATAATCAGTCCATGATTATACATGATCCTGCGTTAGGGTTCCGAAATTTTTCGTTATATTTACGTTTAATCCGCTGCGTTTTATGCCTCGGAACCCAACAATGGTATCAGAGCTAAGTGTATAAGGGACTGATTTGGTTACGTGTTTTAAGTATTTGATGCATACATGCCTGTTTTGGTGACTGCCATGCCATGCTACTGCTTTGTCATAATCTGTTATGCCACTGCCATGCTTCTGTTATGAGACTGCCATGCCTGTTATGAGACTGCTATGCTTCTGCCAATATGTAACTGTCAGAGAATGTATATTCTGTGTATGATCAGAGTTTAGTAGTAAACTCTAATGGTCAGGTTAGAGTATAGAGCATGGTCAGAGTTTAACAAACTCCGATGGTCTCTGATCAGAGTTTAGCAGTAAACTCTGATGGACTGTGCTGATCAGAGTTTAGCAGTAAACTCTGATGGACTGTGCTGATCAGAGTTTAGCAGTAAACTCTGATGGACTGTGCTGATCAGAGTTTAGCAGTAAACTCTGATGGACTGTATAAATTGCAGTGGGGAAAAAGGCCAACCGATATGATCTGTAGCTCGACCCCAGCTGGGGGCTGCCGCCCCCAGACCCCGCCCGGGGGCTGCCGCCCCCGAACCCCCGCCCAGGGGCTGCCGCCCCCGGACCCCCGCAATATTTTATTTTGTGTACTTGAGCATGGTGCTGGTTACGGCCCTTAGACCCCTAGATTAATGGTTTTGGTTTTGGTTTTATAAATACGACTTGCATGTCGTTTTCTTCATTCTTGTAATTGTTTAACCTCGAATGTAACTCGAGTTTTCTTGTATAAGTACATTAGTATAGGTTGTATTCAATTATTCCATGTAATGTACTTGAAGATTGAAGGATGATCCAAGAAGAGGAGCAAGAACCCATGGATACAAGAAGAATGAAGACATGTAATTGTATTTATATTTCACCACCATAGATTGACTTTGATCCTTTCATTAGCTCGAAAGGATCACATAGGAAAGGGGCCATAACCAAGCACGTTTACATACTGCACTTTACATATTGATGTATGAATGTATGTGTACAGTAGAAGATGCATGCTTTAATTAGATTAATGATGTATGCATGTATTAGATACGTCACCCATGCCATGCTTGCCATGCTGAACAAGATAAAATCTGTAACGATTTAAGATTTAAAATTAACAAACGATCATGAGATTCTTGTGTTTATGAAATATGGATTTTTAAAACACGGAATTGAATATGGATTTTGATGTCTATAATTGGGATTTTCTGACAAAAACGGATATGCGTATTCGTAAGGCTGATGGGTTTTAAGTGTGACCACTGGTATCCTCCATCTACCTGGGAAATGAACAATTTAAGATGTCAATTTGAAATATTTAGTTCAAGGAAAAATTGAGGATCTCTTCATGATGTGATCATGATCGTCGTAAATTTTCTAAACCCCTTAACAAAATATTAAGTTTTAATCGGATGCTTTCCAATGAATGAACACTCATCGAATCCTAGATCGATTAGGGGAAAGTCTATCAGTGGCAGGGGACTCCTATCTATCGTGGCGAGATGCGACGAATATAAACGGTTATATTCGGCCGTTGTATCATTGGGTCAAACTTAACTGAGTCGTCATAATAAGGTGAAAGTAAACGGTTATATTCAACCATTATGAACTTAGAAGCATAGAGTTTGGTTAAAAATGTATTAGATAGATAAGATCAATCGTTGCTCACCAAACTATCCAAGAATTATATATGATATAATTGACAAATGTTGTCTACCTAAATAATCATTCTTAAGGACTTCCAGTGGTTGACTTAAGTCATGACGAAATATGGATCTTGGCTCACTAGAAAGAATTATGGGATATACTTTCCAAATTAATAGTAAGGGCTATTGATTTGATAAAAATAGTGGGAGATATATTATGAATGTATCATAATCATTTGAACATAATAAACAACTCAGACAATCTAATGTTTATTTTGTGCTATTATCATTGTAGATACCAAGTAATGACAAACAACACAAACACACTATCCGTACGATCTGTCCTTGAGAAGGATAAGCTGACAGGAGGAAACAACATCCTAGACTGGCAGAGGAATTTGAGGATTGTCCTCAGGCAGGAGCGCAAGCTTCATGTCATTGATATTCCTCCGGCAGGTCCCCTTCCTGAGGGCGCTACTGTTGAGGAACGAGCGGCCCATACAAAGGATGAGAATGATGCAACTGATGTTGCATGTCTTATGTTGGCAACTATGAGTGCTGAGCTTCAAAGACAGCATGTGCATATGGATGCATATAATATCTATGAGCACTTGCAAAGCATGTTTGCAAGCCAAACTCGTCAAGAAAGGTTCAACACGAGCAAGTCACTTTTTAATTGCAAACAAGGGGCAAGTGAACCAGTTGGCCCACATGTTCTGAAGATGATTGGTTACATTGAGTATCTTGATACTTTGGGTTTCCCGATTATTCAGGAAATTGGTATTGACCTAATCATGAATTCTTTGAACAACAAATTCACCCAGTTTATCATAAACTACAACATGAATGAATTTGACAAAACACCTACTGAATTGTTGGCTATGTTGAGAACGTATGAGACCAACATGAAGACGGTTGAACCTGCTCCCATACTGATGGTGGGCAATAAAGGTAAGGCCAAAGGGAAAGGCAAGTGGAAGGGTAAGAAGAAGACAGGTTCTGATTCTACACCCAAGCCAAAGTCAGGTCCCAAACAGGATTCAAAGCCTAAAGGTGGGGTCGCTAAGGTTGAATGTCACTACTGTAAGAAAACTGGTCACTGGAAGAGAAACTGTTCAGTTTACTTGGAGGATCTGAAGAAGAAGAGGGCTGAGCAAGCTTCTACTTCAGGTATATATGTTATAGAAGTCAATCTGTCTATTTCTACATCTTGGGTATTGGATACTGGATGTGCTTCTCACATTTGTATAAATGTGCAGGAAATGCAGAGAAGTAGGACATTGGCTAAAGGAGAAATGGACCTACGAGTTGCCAATGGAGCAAGAGTTGCTGCTTTAGCTGTAGGAACATATTATTTATCTTTGCCCTCTGGGCTAGTTTTAGAACTGGATAATTGTTATTACGTGCCTGCGATTCGCAGAAACATTATTTATGTTTCTTGTTTGGACAAGAAAGGTTTTTCGTTTACAATAAAGGACAACAGTTGCTCTTTTGCTTTGAATGATTTAACCTATGGTGTTGCGCGTTTGTTTAATGGTTTATATGTTCTTGACTTAGATAATCCTGTCTGTAATATAGAAAACAAACGACTTAAAGTTAATGACTCAAATCAAACATACCTCTGGCATTGTCGTCTAGGCCATATAAATGAGAAACACATATCCAAATTACATAAGGATGGATACTTGGATAAGTTTGATTTTGAATCATACCAAGAATGCGAATCTTGTTTGCTTGGTAAAATGACTAAAGTCCCTTTCACTGGTAAGGGTCAAAGGGCCACTGAACGTTTGGAGCTAATACATAGTGATATATGTGGCCCAATGCGTGTGATGGCTAGAGGAGGCTACTACTACTTCATAACATTTACTGATGATTTCAGTAGATATGGGTATGTATATCTTATGAAGAATAAATCCGATTCTTTTGAAAAGTTCAAAGAATACAAGGCTGAAGTAGAAAAGCAAATTGACGGAGGTGCAAGTATTAAAATCTTACGATCTGATCGTGGAGGAGAATACTTGAGCACTGAATTTAAAGATTATTTAAAGGAGTGTGGTATTGTATCACAACTCACTCCGCCAGGTACACCTCAATGGAATGGAGTTTCAGAGAGGAGAAATCGCACCTTGTTGGACATGGTACGATCGATGATGAGTCATGCAGATCTTCCAATTAGTTTCTGGGGTTATGCTCTAGAAACAGCGGCTTTCACACTTAACCGTGTTCCTACTAAGAAGGTTCAAAAGACTCCATATGAGATATGGGAGAAGAAACGGTCAGGCATGAGCTTTATGAAAGTTTGGGGATGCAAGGCATTTGTGAAACGTCAGGTATCTGACAAGCTTGGACCTAAATCTGAAGAGTGCAATTTTGTGGGATACCCTAAAGAAACAAAGGCGTATTATTTTTATAGTCCTTCTGAGCAGAAAGTGTTTATTGCTCGAGATGCTGTTTTCATGGAAAGAGATTTTGTTTCCAAAAGAAACAGTGGGAGAACTATAGACCTCGATGAAGATCGAGAACCACAAAATAGCATTGAACCTGAAGTGGAACATGAGCAGGATAATGATAATGCTCAACAAACACAGGTTGTTCGTAGAACTGGTAGAATTCGCCATGAGCCAGAGAGATATGGATTTCTTTTGACTCAATGTGGTGATTTGATGCTCATAGATGAAGATGAGCCTCTCACATACCAAGATGCTATGAACAGTCCAGAATCTAAGAGATGGCTAGAAGCCATGAAATCCGAGATGGATTCCATGTACGAAAACCGAGTATGGACTTTGGTTGATCCACCTGAAGGGGTAAAACCCATAGGGTGCAAATGGGTTTTTAAGAAGAAAACTGACATGGATGGAAATGTTCAGACCTATAAAGCAAGGCTAGTTGCAAAAGGTTTCAAACAAATTCATGGTATTGACTATGATGAAACTTTCTCACCAGTGGCTATGGTCAAGTCCATAAGGATTTTGCTTGCTATTGCAGCATTCCATGATTATGAAATCTGGCAAATGGATGTCAAAACAGCCTTCCTTAACGGAATCCTTGAAGAGGATGTGGATGTGTACATGACACAACCTGAAGGTTTTGTCGATCCAAGGAATGTTAGCAAGGATACGTCGATCCATTTATGGATTGAAGCAAGCCTCTAGGAGATGGAATATCCGTTTTGATGAAACAGTCAAAGAGTATGGCTTTGTTCAAAACGAAGATGAACCTTGTGTTTACAAGAAGGTTAGTGGGAGCCATTTGGCATTCATAGTACTATATGTTGATGACATACTACTAATGGGGAATGACATACCTTCTCTCAAGGCTGTTAAGATTTGGTTAGGGAGCAACTTCTCTATGAAAGACTTAGGAGAAGCATCCTACATTCTAGGAATGAGGATCGATAGGGATAGATCTAGAAGGATGATCGGTCTAAGTCAGAGTACATACATCGATAAGGTTTTGCATCGTTTTGGTATGTAAAAAGGGGATATGTCCCCGTGTCTCAAGGGATAACGATCTCTAAAGATCAGTGTCCGAAATCATTGGATTACAAGGACCGCATGAGTAAGGTTCCATATGCCTCAGCAATTGGATCCATCATGTATGCGATGGTATGTACTCGCCCAGATGTTTCGTATGCTTTAAGCATGACGAGCAGATACCAATCTAATCCAGGTGAAGGTCACTGGACGGCTGTCAAGAATATTCTAAAGTACTTGAAAAGGACTAAAGATTCATTCTTGGTGTATGGAGGAGAGGAAAAACTGGTTGTAAAAGGTTACACCGATGCAAGTTTTCAAACAGACAGGGATGATACTGTATCACAGTCTGGTTTTGTGTTTTGTCTAAACGGAGGTGCTGTAAGTTGGAAGAGTTCAAAACAAGAAACAGTAGCTGATTCTACAATGGAGGCTGAGTACATTGCAGCTTGTGAAGCGGCTAAGGAAGCTGTTTGGATTCGAAAATTCATTACTGATTTGGGAGTGGTTCCATCGATCGCAGATCCCATTGATCTATACTGCGATAATAATGGAGCCATTGCACAGGCTAAAGAACCTAGAGCTCACTCCCGAACCAAACACATACTCAGGAGATATCACCTCATTCGAGAGATTAATGAAAGTGGTGACATACACATATGTAAAGTGCACACAAATGATAACATTGCAGACCCACTGACCAAAGGCTTGTCGCAGAAGAAGCACGACGGTCACACTAGTTCCATGGGTATTAGATACATGGGTGATTGGCTCTAGTGCAAGTGGGAGATTGTTGGTGTAGGTGCCCTAGAGGTAATACAATGTTTATTTTGATAAACCTTTATGTCAATTGATTATTCAATAAACATATTTATTATGACTTTAATTACTGCGATATATTTGTTAGCATAATAAATGTCCTTAGAATCATGATACACATTGTATAGTTTAGTACATGACTTAAAACTTGAGATTATATAATATATCATATTCTTAAATGTCCCTAGTCGAGTATTATTATTATAGGACAATAATAATACACAAATAGACTAGCATGTTGTTTGACTGATAACCACATCTCATTGGTTATAAGTATGGGGATACTAAAGTCAATACATAGGTACATGTAGGAGTACATGATACTGGACAGACCCACAGTGAGATTCTTCATGTTTAATAAAGACATAAGAAAGACTCACAGTGATAATGGTGTAATGATCCTTTGACTTGAGATCATTATATTTCTATACGAGGATTAATATACTTTGACTACATTAAAAGTTACCTTTGACTGGGTGATGATAAAAGTGGACATCGGGTATATCATGAGTCGTATGAGAAATATGAATGATAGATAAAGGATTTAACCCTCCTATAATTAGGAGAGATATTATTGGCCTCTTGATTGAGTGAGACTATAAAATGCATGGCCGTGCTCAAATAATGATTTGTTTTCATAGTATACTCATGGATCAAGTAAACCCGGATTAAATATTGAAGAGGATGACTAAATACATGCCTCGAGTTTAATCTATAATATATATGGTTAAAGGGATTATATTACACTGAAACATTAATCACGAAAGGTTTTATCGAATCACGATTTAATTATTATTTAATTGGGTAGCAATGATGTATTACTAGATACCGCTCATTGTTTATAATTTTATTGGAGAATAAAATTATTGCTAATTAAATAATAGCCTATAGGGTCACACACATAGAGTACTTAAAGGAATAATTAATTTAAATTATAGATTTAAATTAATTGATGATTATTTGAATTTTATTATATTAATTAAGTGAGACTTAATTAATTGAAATAATATAAATTCGAATTTGAATTCTGCCATTAATAATTAAGTATGACTTAGTTATTAATTAAATAATAAAATTCGGTTTTATTATTTAATCCTAAACCTACATGGGTTAGGCTTTGCTGTTATAGGTTGCTATTATGGGCCTATTAACCAACCATTATAAATAGATAATGTAGGGTTAATAGGTATTAAGTTTTTTAAGAAAAACGAACCCTAGCAGCAGAAAAGGTAGAGGCAGATTTCGAAATCATCTAGAGGAGGCTAGTACATCCGTTCCATAATCAAGATCGTGAGACGTTCTTGAAGGTGCTCGTGTGGATACCATAGAGGTGTTTTCAAGAGGAAGACACGAGTCGTGAAAGCTAGGATCTCCGTTGAGTTCGTAGTAGTCAAGACCAAATAAAGGTATGATTCCGTTTCATAATAATCAGTCCATGATTATACATGATCCTGCGTTAGGGTTCCGAAATTTTTCGTTATGTTTACGTTTAATCCGCTGCGTTTTATGCCTCGGAACCCAACACATAGAACTTGAAAACAACTTGTAGCTTCATTCTCGACACATTTGTACGTGAAAAATACTTGTAAAACCTTGTAGAATCATTCCTCACTCTTTTGAGCTTGAATGCAATTCATAACAATTTTAGGCTTCATTCTAGACTCGTTCGAACTTGAAAACATTTTGTTGGTTCATTTTTGACTCGTTTGTACATGGAAACAACTTGTAAAACCTTGTTGCATGATTCTTCACTCCTTTGAACTTGAGAAGCATCCATAACAATTTTAAGCTTCAGTCTTGACTCATTCAAACTTAAAAACAACTTGTATCTTCATTCTTGACTCGTTTGTACCTGAAAACTTGTAAAACCTTATTGCATCATTCTTCACTCGTGTGAGCTTGAATGCAATTCATAACAATTTTAGGCTTCATTCTTGTCTCGATAGAACTTGAAAATAACTTGTAGCTTCATTCTTGACTCATTTATACATGGAAAAGACTTGTAAACCCTTGTAGAATCATTCTTCACTTGTTTTAGCTTTAATGCAATTCATAACAATTCTAGGCTTCATTCTTGAATCTTTTGAACTTCAAAATAACTTGTAGCATCATTCTTGACTCATTTATACCTGGAAACAACTTGTAAAACTTTGTGGCATCATTCTACACTAGTTTGAGATTGAATACAATTCATAACAATTTTAGGCTTCATTCTTGACTCGTTCGAAGTTGAAAACAACTTATAGTTTCATTTATGAGTCGTTTGTACATGGAAACAACTTGTAAAATCTTGTAGCATCATTCTTCACTCATTTGAGATTGAATGCAATTCATAACAATTTTAGGCTACATTCTTCATTCGTTCGAACTTGAAAACAACTTGTACCTTCATTCTTGACTCATTTATATGTGGAAATGTGTAAAACCTTTAGAATCATTCTTCTCCTTTTTGAGCTTCAATGTAATTCATAACAATTTGATGCTTTATTCTTGACTCGTTCGAATTTGAAAACAACTTGTAGCTTCATTCTCGACTCATTTGTACGTCGAAAAGACTTGTAAAACATTGTAGAATCATTATTCACTCGTTTGAGCTTTAATGCAATTCATAACAATTTTAGGCTTCATTCTTGACTCTTTCGAACTTGAAAATAACTTGTAGGTTCATTCTTGACTCATTTATACATGGAAACAACTTGTAAAACCTTGTGACATCATTCTTCACTCATTTGAGATTGAATGCAATTCATAACAATTTTACGCTTCATTCTTGACTCGTTCGAACTTGAAAACAACTTGTAGCTTCATTCTTGAATCGTTTGTACTTGAAAACAACTTGTAAAACCTTGTAGCATCATTCTTCACTCATTTTTGATTGAATGTAATTCATAACAATTTTTGGCTTAATTCTTGACTCGTTCAAACTTGAAAACAACTTGTATCTTCATTATTGAGTCATTTATACATGGAAACAACTTGTAAATCCTTGTAGCATCATTCTTCACTCTTTGAGATTGAATGTAATTCATAACAATTTTAGGCTTCATTCCTGATTCGTTCGAACTTGAAAACAACTTGTAGCTTCATTCTTGACTAACTTATATATGGAAATGTGTAAAACCTTGTAGAATCATTCTTCACTCTTTTGAGCTTCAATGTAATTCATAATAATTTGAGGCTTCATTCTTGACTCGTTCGATCATGAAAATAACTTGTAGCTTCATTCTTGACTCGTTTGTACATGGAAACAACTTGTAAAACATTGTTGCATGATTCTTCACTCGTTTGAACTTGAGAAGCATCCATAACAATTTTAAGCTTCATTATTGACTCATTTGTACCCGGAAACTTGTAAAACCTTATAGCATCGTTCTTCACTCGTGTGAGCTTGAATGCAATTCATAACAATTTTAGGTTTCATTCTTGTCTCGATAGAACTTGAAAAGTACTTGTAGCTTCATTCTTGACTCATTTGTACGTGGAAAAGACTTGTGAAACCTTGTAGCATAATTCTTCACTCATTTGAGATTGAATGCAATTCATAACAATTTTAGGCTTCATTCTTCACTCAATAGAACTTGAAAATAACTTGTAGCTTCATTCTTGACTCATTTGTACGTGGAAAAGACTTGTAAAACCTTGTAGAATCATTCTTTACAAGTTTGAGCTTTAATGCAATTCATAACAATTTTAGGCTTCATTCTTGACTCGTTCGAACTTGAAAAAAACTTGTAACTTCATTCTTGACTCGTTTGTACATGGAAACTGTTGTGTTCCAAGGCATAAAAACGCAGCGGAATTAACGTAAATATAATAAAATTCGGAACCCAAACCCAGGATCCGTGTATAAGCTTGGACAGATTATGGTGAAACAGAATTCTACCTTTTCTGGTCTTGACTTTCACGAACTCAACGAAGATCCTTGCTTGATGAATCACAGTAGTCCTTTTCTTTAAGAACTTCTATCTAACAGTATCGACACGAACGTCGATTCGTCTAACGATCAGTGGAGATGGTACTAGCCAAAACAGCCACGAATTATCTCTTCTCTCTTGCTAGCCTCTCTTTTCTTTGAGCTGCTAGGGTTTCTGTTGTAAAACGAATTCACAAGTAGTGCTCTTGTAAACACATCATAATGTATTTATATGAGCTAGAGATAATGGGCCAAACCCTAATCCATGGGGCTTCTTAAAAACCGATTCTGATTTTGGGTTTATTTATTAATCTGAATTCTAGTATGATTATAATTAATGAAGTCTTACTTAATTAATTATAAATTTGAATTAATAATAATAACATCATTTAAATTCATAATTTAAATAAAGCTCCGTTTAAACGTTCTTTGTGTGTGACCCTGTAGGTTATTATTACGTTGGCAATAATTTTATTTTCTAATAATAAAATTATAAACAATGAGTGGCATCTAGTAATACATCATTGCTACCCAAGTAATAATAATAATTGGTGATTCAATTAAACCTTTCGTGATTAATGTTTCTGTGTAATATAATCCCTTTAACCATATATATTATAGATTAAATTTCGAGGCATGTATTTTAGTCATCCTCTACAACATTTAATCCGGGTTTACTTGATCTATGCGTAGACTATGAAAAAACAAATCATTATTTGAGCACGGCCATGCATTTTATAGTTTCACTCAATCAAGAGGCCAATAATATCTCTCCTAATTATAGGAGGGTTAAATCCTTTATCTATCATTCATATTTCTCATACGACTCATGATATACCCGATGTCCACTTTTATCATCACCCGATCAAAGGTAACTTTTAATGTAGTCAAAATATATTCATCCTCGTATAGAAATATAATGATCTCAAGTCAAAGGATCATTACACCATTATCACTGTGAGTCTTTCTTATGACTTTATTAAACATGAAGAATCACATTGTGGGTCTGTCCAGTATCATGTACTCTTAAATGTACCTATGTATTGACTTTAGTATCCCCATACTTATAACCAATGAGATATGGTTATCAGTCAAACAACATACTACTCTATTTATGTATTATTATTGTCCTATAATAATAATACTCGACTAGGGACCTTTAAGAATATGATATATTATATAATCTCAAGTTCAAGTCATGTACTTAAACTATACAATGTGTATCATGATTCTAAGGATATTTATTATGCTAACAAATATATCGCAGCAATTAAAGTCATAATAAATACGTTTATTGAATAATCAAATGACATAAAAGTCTATCAAAAAGAAACATTGTATTGCCTCTAGGGCACTTACACTAACAGAAACAACTTGTAAAACCTTGTGGCATCATTCTACACTCGTTTTCGATTGAATACAATTCATAACAATTTTAGGCTTCATTCTTGACTCGTTCGAAGTTGAAAACGATTTGTAGCTTTATTCTTGAGTCATTTGTCCATGGAAACAACTTGTAAAACTTTGTAGCATCATTCTTCACTCATTTGAGATTGAATGCAATTCATAACAATTTTAGGCTTCATTCTTGATTCGTTCGAACTTGAAAACAACTTGTAGCTTCATTCCTGACTCATTTATACCTGGAAATGTGTAAAACCTTTAGAATCATTCTTCTCTCTTTTGAGCTTCAATGTAATTCATAACAATTTGAGGCTTCATTCTTGACTCGTTCGAACTTGAAAATAACTTGTAGCTTCATTCTTGACTCGTTTGTACATGGAAATAACTTGTAAAACCTTGTAGCATCATTCTTCACTCGTGTGAGCTTGGATGCAATTCATAACAATTTCAAGTTTTATTCTTGACTCCATAGAACTTGAAAACAACTTGTAGTATCATTCTTGACTCATTCGAACTTAAAAACAACTTGTGTCTTCATTCTTAACTCGTTTGTACCCGGAAACTTGTAAAACCTAAGAGCATCATTCTTCACTCGTGTGAGCTTGAATGCAAGTCATAACAATTTTAGGTCTCATTTTTGACTCGATAGAACTTGAAAAGAACTTGTAGCTTTTTCTTGACTCATTTGTACGTCGAAAAGACTTGTAAAACCTTGTAGAATCATTCTTCACTCGTTTGAGCTTTAATGCAATTCATAACAATTTTAGGCTTCATTCTTGACTCTTTCCAACTTAAAAATAACTTGTCGCTTCATTCTTGACTCATTTATATATAGAAATAACTTGTAAAACCTTGTGGCATCATTCTACACTCGTTTGAGATTGAATACAATTCACAACAATTTTAGGCTTCATTCTTGACTTGTTCGAAGTTGAAAACAACTTGTAGCTTCATTCTTGAGTCATTTGTAAATGGAAACAACTTGTAAAATCTTGTAGCATCAATCTTCTCTCATTTGAGATTGAATGCAATTTATAACAATTTTAGGCTTCATTCTTGACTCGTTCGGACTTGATAACAACTTGTAGCTTCATTCTTGACTCATTTATACTTGGAATCAACTTGTAAAACCTAGTGGCATCGTTCTTCACTCGTTTGAGATTGAATGAAATTCATAACAATTTTAGACTTCATTCTTGACTCATTCGAACTTGAAAACAACTTGTAGCTTCATTCTTGAGTCGTTTGTACATGGAAACAACTTATAAAACCTTGTAGCATCATTCTTCACTCTTTGATATTGAATGCAATTCATAATAATTTTAGGCTTCATTCTTGACTCGTTCGAACTTGAAATCAACTTATAGCTTCATTCTCGACCCATTTATATATGGAAATGTGTAAAACCTTGTTGAATCATTCTTCTCTCTTTTGAGCTTCAATGTAATTAGTAACAATTTGAGGCTTCATTCTTGACTCGTTCGAACTTGAAAATAACTTGTAGCTTCATTCTTGACTCATTTGTACATTGAAACAACTTATAAAACCTTGTAACATCATTCTTCATTCGTGTGAGCTTGAATGCAATTCATAACAATTTTAGGTTTCATTCTTGTCTCGATAGAACTTGAAAAGTACTTGTAGCTTCATTCTTGACTCATTTGTACGTGGAAAAGACTTGTAAAACCTTGTAGAATCATTCTTCACTCGTTTGAGCTTTAATGCAATTCATAACAATTTTTGGCTTCATTCTTGACTCTTTTAAACTTGAAAATAGCTTGTAGCATCATTCTTGATTGATTTATACATGGAAACAACTTGTAAAACCTAATAGCATCATTCTTTACTCGTGTGAGCTTGAATGCAATTCATAACAATTTTAGGTTTCATTCTTGTCTCGATAGAACTTGAAAAGTACTTGTAGCTTCATTCTTGACTCATTTGTACGTGGAATAGACTTGTGAAACCTTATAGCATCATTCTTCACTCGTTTGAGATTAAATGCAATTCATAACAATTTTAGGCTTCATCTTCACTCAATAGAACTTGAAAATAACTTGTAGCATCATTCTTGACTCATTTGTACATGGAAAAGACTTGTAAAACCTTGTAGAATCATTCTTCACATGTTTGAGCTTTAATGCAATTCATAACAATTTTAGGCTTCATTCTTGACTCGTTCGAACTTGAAAAAAACTTGTAGCTTCATTCTTGAATCGTTTGAACATGGAAACTGTTGGGTTCCAAGGCATAAAAATGCAGCGGAATTAACGTAAATATTATAAAATTCGGAACCCAAACCCAGGATCCGTGTATAAGCTTGGATAGATTATGGTGAAACAGAATTCTACCTTTTCTGGTCTTGACTTTCACGAACTCAACGGAGATCCTTGCTTGATGAATCACAGTAGTCCTTTGCTTCAATCACTGCTCTCTAACAGTATCCACACGAACGTCGATTCGTCTAACGATCAGTGGAGATGGTACTAGCCAAAACAGCCACGAATTATCTCTTCTCTCTTGCTAGCCTCTCTTTTCTATGAGCTGCTAGGGTTTCTGTTGTAAAACGAATTCACAAGTAGTGATCTTGTAAACACATCATAATGTATTTATATGAGCTAGAGATAATGGGCCAAACCCTAATCCATGGGGCTTCTTAAAAACCGATTCTGATTTTGGATTTATTTATTAATCTGAATTCTAGTATGTTTATAATTAATCAAGTCTTACTTAATTAATTATAAATTCAAATTAATAATAATAACATCATTTAAATTCATAATTTAAATAAAGCTCCGTTTAAACGTTCTTTATGTGTGACCCTTTAGGTTATTATTATGTTGACAATAATTTTATTTTCTAATAATAAAATTATAAACAATGAGTGGCATTTAGTAATACATCATTGTTACCCAAGTAATAATAATAATTGGTGATTCAATTAATCCTTTCGTGATTAATGTTTCTGTGTAATATAATCCCTTTAACCATATATATTATAGATTAAATTTCGAGGCATGTATTTTAGTCATCCTCTACAACATTTAATCCGGGTTTACTTGATCTATGCGTAGACTATGAAAAAACAAATCATTATTTTGAGCACGGCCATGCATTTTATAGTCTCACTCAATCAAGAGGCCAATAATATCTCTCCTAATTATAGGAGGGTTAAATCCTTTATCTATCATTCATATTTCTCATACGTCTCATGATATACCCGATGTCCACTTTTATCATCACCCGGTCAAAGGTAACTTTTAATGTAGTCAAAATATATTCATCCTCGTATAGAAATATAATGATCTCAAGTCAAAGGATCATTACACCATTATCACTGTGAGTCTTTTTTATGACTTTATTAAACATGAAGAATCTCACTGTGGGTCTGTCCAGTATCATGTACTCCTAAATGTACCTATGTATTGACTTTAGTATCCCCATACTTATAACCAATGAGATATGGTTATCAGTCAAACAACATACTAGTCTATTTATGTATTATTATTGTCCTGTAATAATAATACTCGACTAGGGACCTTTAAGAATATGATATATTATATAATCTCAAGTTCAACTCATGTACTTAAACTATACAATGTGTATCATGATTCTAAGGATATTTATTATGCTAACAAATATATCGCAGTAATTAAAGTCATAATAAATACGTTTATTGAATAATCAAATGACATAAAGGTCTATAAAAAAGAAACATTGTATTGCCTCTAGGGCACTTACACTAACAGAAACAACTTATAAAACCTTGTAGCATCATTCTTCACTCATTTAAGATTGAATGCAATTCTTAACAATTTTAGGTTTCATTCTTGACACGTTCAACCTTGAAAACAACTTGTAGCTTCATTCTTGACTCATTTATATGTGGAAACAACTTGTAAAACCTTGTGGCATCATTCTTCACTCGTTTAAGATTGAATGCAATTCATAACAATTTTAGGCTTCATTCTTAACTCGTTCGAACTTGAAAAAACTTTTAGCTTCATTCTGGAGTCATTTGTACATGGAAATAACTTGTAAAACCTTGTAGCATCATTTTTCACTCTTTGAAATTGAATGTAATTCATAACAATTTTAGGCTTCATTCTTGACTCGTTCGAACTTGAAAACAACTTGTAGCTTCATTCTTGACTCATTTATATGTGGAAATGTGTAAAACCTAGTAGAATCATTTTGCTCTCTTTCGAGCTTCAATGTAATTCATAAAAAATTGAGGCTTCATTCTTGACTCGTTCGAACATGAAAATAACTTATAGCTTCATTCTTGACTCGTTTATACATGGAAACAACTTGTAAAATCTTGTAGCATTATTCTTCACTCGTGTGAGCTTGAATGCAATTAATAACAATTTCAGGTTTTATTCTTGACCCCATACATCTTGAAAACAACATATAGCTTCATTCTCGACTCATTTGTACGTGGAAAAGACTTGTAAAACCATGTAGAATCATTCTTCACTCTTTTGAACTTGAATGCAATTCATAACAATTTTAGGCTTCATTCTTGACTCGTTTAAACTTTAAAACAAAACAACTTGTTGATTCATTCTTGACTCGTTTGTAAATGGAAACAACTTGTAAAACCTTGTTGCATGATTCTTCACTCGTTTGAACATGAGAACCATCCATAACAATTTTAAGTTTCATTCTTGACTCGTTCGAACTTGAAAACAACTTTTAGCTTCATTCTTGACTCGTTCGAACTAGAAAAAAACTTGTAGATTCATTCTTGAATCGTTTGTACATGGAAATAACTTGTAAAACCTTGTAGCGCCATTCTTCATTCATTTAAGATTGAATGCAATTCATAGCAATTTTAGGCTTCATTCTTGACACGTTCAAACTTGAAAACAACTTGTAGCTTCATTCTTCACTCATTTATATTGGAAACAACTTGTAAAACCTTGTGGCATCATTCTTCACTCATTTAAGATTGAATGCAATTCATAACAATTTTAGGCTTCATTCTTAACTCGTTCGAACTTGAAAACAACTTGTAGCTTCATTCTTGAGTCGTTTGTACATGGAAACAACTTCTAAAACCTTGTAATATCATTCTTCACTCTTTGAGATTGAATGTAATTCATAACAATTTTTGGATTCATTCTTGACTCGTTAGAACTTTAAAACAATTTGTAGCTTTATTCTTGACTCATTTATATGTGGAAATGTGTAAAACCTAGTATAATCATTTTTCTCTCTTTCGAGCTTCAATGTAAGTCATAAAAATGTGAGGCTTCATTCTTGACTCGTTCGAACATGAAAATAACTTGTAGCTTCATTCTTGACTCGTTTATACATGGAAACAACTTGTAAAATCCTGTAGCATTATTCTTCACTCGTGTGAGCTTGAATGCAATTAATAACAATTTCAGGTTTTATTCTTGACCCCATACAACTTGAAAACAACTTGTAGCTTCATTCTTGACTCATTTGTACGTGGAAAAGACTTGTAAAACCATGTAGAATCATTCTTCACTCCTTTGAGCTTGAATGTAACAATTTTAGGCTTCATTCTTGACTAGTTTAAACTTGAAAACAACTTATTGATTCATTCTTGACTTGTTTGTAAATCAAAACAACTTGTAAAACCTTGTTACATGATTCTTCACTCGTTTGAACATGAGAACCATCCATAACAATTTAAGCTTGATTCTTGACTCGTTCGAACTTGAAAAAAACTTGTAGCTTCATTTCTGTCTCATTTATACATGGAAACAACTTGTACAACCTTATAGCATCATTCTTCACTCATTTGAGATTTAATGCAATTCATAAAAATATTAGGCTTCATTCTTGACTCGATAGAACTTGAAAAGAACTTGTAGCTTCATTCTTGACTCATTTGTACGTGGAAAAGAATTGTAAAACCTTGTAGAATCATTTTTCACATGTTTGAGCTTTAATGCAATTCATAATAATTTTATGCTTTATTCTTGACTCTTTCGAACTTGAAAATAACTTGTAGCTTCACTCTTGACTCATTTATACGTGGAAACAACTTGTAAAACCTTGTGGCATCATTCTTCACTCATTTGATATTGAATGCAATTCATAACAATTTTAGGCTTCATTCTTATCTCGTTCGAACTTGAAAACAACTTGTTGATTCATTCTTGACTCGTTTGTACATGGAAACAACTTGTAAAACCTTGTTGCATGATTCTTCACTCGTTTGAACATGAGAACCATCCATAACAATTTTAAGCTTCATTCTTGACTCATTCAAACTTGAAAAAAACTTGTAGCTTCATTCTTGTCTCATTTATACATGGAAACAACTTGTACAACCTTGTATCATCATTCTACAGTCGTTTGAGATTGAATGCAATTCATAACAATTTTAGGCTTCATTCTTGACTCGATAGAACTCGAAAAGAACTTGTAGCATCATTCTTGACTCATTTGTACGTGGAAAAGACTTGGAAAACCTTGTAGAATTATTCTTCACTTGTTTGAGCTTTAATACAATTCATTACAATTTTAGGCTTCATTCTTGGCTCTTTCAAACTTGAAAATAACTTGTAGCTTCATTATTGACTCATTTATACATGAAAACAACTTGTAAACCCTTGTGGAATCATTCTTCACATGTTTGAGCTTTAATGCAATTCATAATAATTTTAGGCTTCATTCTTGACTCGTTCGAACTAGAAAAAAACTTGTAGCTTCATTCTTGAATCGTTTGTACATGGAAACAACTTGTAAAACCTTGTAGCATCATTCTTCACTCATTTAAGATAGAATGCAATTCTTAACAATTTTAGGCTTCATTCTTGACACGTTCAAACTTGAAAACAACTTGTAGCTTCACTCTTGTCTCATTTATACGTGGAAACAACTTGTTAAACCTTGTGGCATCATTCTTCACTCATTTGATATTGAATGCAATTCATAACAATTTTAGGCTTCATTCTTTCCTCGTTCGAACTTGACAACAACTTGTTGATTCATTCTTGACTCGTTTGTACATGGAAACAACTTGTAAAACCTTGTTGCATGATTCTTCACTCGTTTGAACATGAGAACCATCCATAACAATTTTAAGCTTCATTCTTGACTCGTTCAAACTTGAAAAAAACTTGTAGCTTAATTCTTGTCTCATTTATACATGGAAACAACTTGTACAACCTTGTATCATCATTCTTCACTCGTTTGAGATTGAATGCAATTCATAACAATTTTAGGCTTCATTCTTGACTCGATAGAACTCGAAAGGAACTTGTAGCATCATTCTTGACTCATTTGTATGTGGAAAAGACTTGGAAAACCTTGTGGCATCATTCTTCACGCGTTTAAGATTGAATGCAATTCATAACAATTTTAGGCTTCATTCTTCACTCGTTCGAACTTGAAAACAACTTGTAGCTTCATTCTTGAGTCGTTTATACATGGAAATAACTTGTAAAACCTTGTAGCATCATTTTTCACTCTTTGAGATTGAATGTAATTCATAACAATTTTAGGCTTCAATCTTGACTCGTTCGAACTTGAAAAAACCTTGTAGCTTCATTCTTGACTCATTTATATGTGGAAATGTGTAAAACCTAGTAGAATCATTTTTCTCTCTTTCGAGCTTCAATGTAATTCATAAAAATTTGAGGCTTCATTCTTGACTCGTTCGAACATGAAAATAACTTGTAGCTTCATTCTTGACTCGTTTATACAAGGAAACAACTTGTAAAACCTTGTAGCATTATTCTTCACTTGTGTGAGCTTGAATACAATTAATAACAATTTTAGGTTTTATTCTTGACCCCAAACAACTTGAAAACAACATATAGCTTCATTCTCGACTCATTTGTACATGGAAAAGACTTGTAAAACCATGTAGAATCATTCTTCACTTTTTTGAGCTTGAATGCAATTCATAACAATTTTAGGCTTCATTCTTGACTCGTTTAAACTTGAAAACAAAACAACTTGTTGATTCATTCTTGACTCGTTTGTAAATGGAAATAACTTGTAAAACCTTGTTGCATTATTCTTCACTCGTTTGAACTTGAGAACCATCCATAACAATTTTAAGCTTCATTCTTGACTCGTTCGAACTTGAAAACAACTTTGACTCATTTATACGTGGAAACAACCTGTACAAACTTGTAGCATCATTCTTCACTCGTTTGAGATTCAATGCAATTCATAACAATATTAGGCTTCATTCTTCACTCGATAGAACTTGAAAATAACTTGTAGCTCCATTCTTGACTCATTTGTACGTGGAAAAGACTTGTAAAACCTTGTAGAATCATTCGTCACATGTTTGAGCTTTAATGCAATTCATAAAAATTTTAGGCTTCATTCTTCACTCGTTCGAACTTGAAAAAAACTTGTAGCTTCATTCTTGAATCGTTCGAACTTGAAAACAACTTTTAGCTTCATTCTTGACTCATTTATACGTGGAAACAACCTGTACAAACTTGTAGCATCATTCTTCACTCGTTTGAGATTCAATGCAATTCATAACAATTTTAGGCTTCATTCTTCACTCGATAGAACTTAAAAATAACTTGTAACTCCATTCTTGACTCATTTGTACGTGGAAAAGACTCTTAAAACCTTGCAGAATCATTCTTCACTCCTTTGAGCTTCAATGCAATTCATAACAATTTTAGGCTTCATTTTTTACTCTTTCGAATTTGAAAAAAACTTGTAGCTTCATTCTTGAATCGTTTGTACATTGAAACAACTTGTAAAACCTTGTAGCATCATTCTTCACTCATTTAAGATAGAATGCAATTCATAGCAATTTTAGGCTTCATTCTTGACACATTCAAACTTGAAAACAACTTGTAGCTTCATTCTTCACTCATTTATATGTGTAAACAACGTGTAAAACCTTGTGGCATCATTCTTCACTCGTTTAAGATTGAATGCAATTCATTACAATTTTAGGCTTCATTCTTAACTCGTTCGAACTTGAAAACAACTTGTAGCTTCATTCTTGAGTCGTTTGTACATGTGAACAACTTGTAAAACCTTGTAGCATCATTCTTCACTCTTTGAGATTGAATGTAATTCATAAAATTTTAGGCTTCATTCTTTACTCGTTCGAACATGAAAATAACTTGTAGCTTTATTCTTGACTCATTTATACGTGAAAATAACTTGTAAACGCTTGTGGAATCATTCTTCACTCGTTTGAGATTGAATGCAATTCTTAACAATTTTATGCTTCATTCTTGACACGTTCAAACATGAAAACAACTTGTTGCTTCATTCTTGACTCATTTATATGTGGAAACAATTTGTAAAACCTTGTGGCATCATTCTTCACACGTTTAAGATTGAATGCATTTCATAACAATTTTAGGCTTCATTCTTCACTCGTTCGAACTTGAAAACAACTTGTAGCTTCATTCTTGAGTCGTTTATACATGGAAACAACTTGTAAAACCTTGTAGCATCATTTTTCACTCTTTGAGATTCAATGCAATTCATAACAATTTTAGGCTTCATTCTTCACTCGATAGAACTTGAAAATAACTTGTAGCTCCATTCTTAACTCATTTGTACGTGGAAAAGACTCTTAAAACCTTGCAGAATCATTCTTCACTCCTTTGAGCTTCAATGCATTTCATAACAATTTTAGGCTTCATTTTTTACTCTTTCGAATTTGAACAAAACTTGTAGCTTCATTCTTGAATCGTTTGTACATTGAAACAACTTGTAAAACCTTGTAGCATCATTCTTCACTCATTTAAGAAAGAATGCAATTCATAGCAATTTTGGCTTCATTCTTGACACATTCAAACTTGAAAACAACTTATAGCTTCATTCTTCACTCATTTATATGTGTAAACAACTTGTAAAACCTTGTGGCATCATTCTTCACTCGTTTAAGATTGAATGCAATTCATAACAATTTTAGGCTTCATTCTTAACTCGTTCAAACTTGAAAACAACTTGTAGCTTCATTCTTGAGTCGTTTGTACATGGGAACAACTTGTAAAACCTTGTAACATCATTCTTCACTCTTTGAGATTGAATGTAATTCATAACAATTTTAGGCTTCATTCTTTACTCGTTCGAATTTGAAAACAACTTGTAGCTTCATTCTTGACTCATTTATATGTGGAAGTGTGTAAAACCTAGTAGAATCATTTTTCTCTCTTTCGAGCTTCAATGTAATTCATAAATATTTGTGGCTTCATTCTTGACTCGTTCGAACATGAAAATAACTTGTAGCTTCATTCTTGACTCATTTATACGTGAAAATAACTTGTAAACCCTTGTGGAATCATTCTTCACTCGTTTGAGATTGAATGCAATTCTTAACAATTTTAGGCTTCATTCTTGACACGTTCAAACATGAAAACAACTTGTTGCTTCATTCTTGACTCATTTATATGTGGAAACAACTTGTAAAACCTTGTGGCATCATTCTTCACACGTTTAAGATTGAATGCAATTCATAACAATTTTAGGCTTCATTCTTCACTCGTTCGAACTTGAAAACAACTTGTAGCTTCATTCTTGAGTCGTTTATACTTCGAAACAACTTGTAAAACCTTATAGCATCATTTTTCACTCTTTGAGATTGAATGTAATTCATAACAATTTTAGGCTTCAATCTTGACTCGTTCGAACTTGAAAACAACTTGTAGCTTCATTCTTGACTCATTTATATGTGGAAATGTGTAAAACCTAGTAGAATCATTTTTCTCTCTTTCGAGCTTCAACGTAATTCATAAAAATATGAGGCTTCATTCTTGACTCGTTCGAACATGAAAATAACTTGTAGCTTCATTCTTGACTCGTTTATACAAGGAAACAACTTGTAAAACCTTGTAGCATTATTCTTCACTCGTGTGAGCTTGAATGCAATTAATAACAATTTTAGGTTTTATTCTTGACCCCATACAACTTGAAAACAACATATAGCTTCATTCTCGACTTATTTGTACGAGGAAAAGACTTGTAAAACCATGTAGAATCATTCTTCACTCTTTTGAGCTTGAATGCAATTCATAACAATTTTAGGCTTCATTCTTGACTCGTTTAAACTTGAAAAGACAACAACTTGTTGATTCATTCTTGACTCGTTTGTAAATGGAAATAACTTGTAAAACCTTGTTGCATGATTCTTCACTCGTTTGAACATGAGAACCATCCATAACAATTTCAAGCTTCATTTTTGACTCGTTCGAACTTGAAAACAACTTTTAGCTTCATTCTTGACTCATTTATACGTGGAAACAACCTGTACAAACTTGTAGCATCATTCTTCACTCGTTTGAGATTCAATGCAATTCATAACAATTTTAGGCTTCATTCTTCACTCGATAGAACTTGAAAATAACTTGTAGCTCCATTCTTGACTCATTTGTACGTGGAACAGACTTATAAAACCTTGTAGAATCATTCTTCACATGTTTGAGCTTTAATGCAATTCATAAAAATTTTAGGCTTCATTCTTGACTCGTCCGAACTTCAAAAAAACTTGTAGCTTCATTCTTGACTCTTTCGAACTTGAAAATAACTTGTAGCTTCATTCTTGACTCATTTATACGTGGAAACAACTTTTAGAACCTTGTGGCATCATTCTTCACTTGTTTGAAATTGAATGCAATTCATAACAATTTTAGGCTTCATTTTTGGCTCGTTCGAACTTGAAAACAACTTGTAGCTTCATTCTTGACTCGTTTGTGCATGGAAACAACTTGTAAAACCTTGATGCATGATTCTTCACTCGTTTGAACTTGAGAACCATTCATAACTGACTTGTTCGAACTTCAAAACAACTTATAGATTTATTCTTGACTCATTTGAATTTGAAAACAACTTGTAGCTTCATTCTTCACTCGTTTGTACAAGGAAACAACTTGTAAAATCTTATAGCATCATAATTCTTTCTTTTGAGCTTGAATGCAATTTATAACAATTTTAGGCTTCATTTTTTACTCGTTCGAACTTGAAAACAACTTGGAGTTTCATTCTTGACTCGTTTGTGCATGGAAACTATTTGTAAAACCTTGTTGCATGATTCTTCACTCGTTTGAGCTTCAATACAATTCATAACAATTTTAGGCTTCATTTTATGACCCTTTCGAACTTGAAAATAACTTGTAGCTTCATTCTTGACTCATTTATACGTGAAAAAAACTTGTAAAACCTTATAGCAGCATTCTTCACTCGTTTGAGATTGAATGCAATTCATTACAATTTTAGGTTTCATTCTTGACTCGTTCGAACTTGAAAACAACTTGTATCTTCATTTTTGAGTCGGTTGTACATGGAAACAACTTGTAAAACCTTGTAGCATCATTCTTCACTCTTTTGAGCTTGAATGCAATTTATAACAATTTTAGAATTCATTCTTGACTCGTTCGAACTTGAAAACAACTTGTAACTTCATTCTTGACTCATTTATACGCGGAAACAATGTGTTAAACCTTGTATCATCATTCTTCTCTCGTTTCAGCTACAATATAATTCATAACAATTTGAGATTTCATTCTTGACTCGTTCAAACTTGAAAACAAATTTTAGCTTCATTCTTGACTCGTTTGAACATGAAAATAACTTGTAAAATCTTGTAGCAACATAATTCACTCTCTTGAGTATTGAATGCAATTCATAACAATTTTAAGCTTCATTCTTGACTCGTTCTAACTTGAAAAGAACTTGTTGGTTCATTCTTGACTCATTTATACGTGGAAACAACTTGTAAAACCTTATAGCAGCATTCTTCACTCGTTTAAGATTGAATGCAATTCATAACAATTTTAGGTTTCATTCTTGACTCGTTCGAGCTTGAAAACAACTTGTAGGTTCATTCTTGACTCGTTTGTACATGGAAACAACTTGTAAAATCTTGTAGCATCATTTTCACTCTTTCGAGCTTGAATGCAATTCTTAACAATTTTAGGATTCATTCTTGACTCTTTCGAACTTGAAAACAACATGTAGCTTCATTCTTGACTCATTTATACGTGGAAACAATGTATTAAACTTTGTATCATCATTCTTCTCTTATTTAAGCAACAATATAATTCATAACAATTTGAGATTTTATTCTTGACTCGTTCAAACTTGAAAACAACATTTAGCTTCATTCATGACTCGTTTGAACATGTAAATAACTTGTAAAACCTTGTAGCATCATAATTCACTCTTTTGAGTATTGAATGCAATTCATAACAATTTTAGGCTTTATTCTTGACTCATTCAAACTAGTAAAGAACTTGTTGGTTTATTCTTGACTCGTTTGTGCATGGAAACAACTTGTAAACCTTATTGCAACTTGAGAACCATTCATTCTTGACTTGTTCGAACTTGAAAACAACTTATAGATTCATTCTTGACTCATTTGAATTTGAAAACAACTTGTAGATTCATTCTTCACTCGTTTGTACATGGAAACAACTTGTAAAACCTTTTAGCATCATAATTCTTTCTTTTGAGCTTGAATGCAATTCATAACAATTTTAGGCTTTATTTTTTACTTGTTCGAACTTGAAAACAACTTGTAGCTTCATTCTTGACTCGTTTGTGCATGAAACAACTTGTAAAACCTTGTTGCATGATTCTTCACTCGTTTGAGCTTCAATACAATTCATAACAATTTTAGGCTTCATTCTATGACTCTTTCAAACTTGAAAATAACTTGTAGCTTCATTCTTGACTCATTTATATGTGTAAATAACTTGGAAAACCTTGTAGAATCATTCTTCATTCGTTTGATTTTGAATGCAATTCATAAAAATTTAAGGCTTCATTCTTGACTCGTTCGAACATGAAAACAACTTTTAGCTTTATTCTTGAGTCGTTTGTACATGGAAACAACTTGTAAAATCTTGTAGCATCATTCTTCGCTCTTTTGAAATTGAATGCAATTCATAACAATTTTAGGCCTCGTTCTTGACTAAAACAAACTTGAAAACAACTTGTAGCTTCATTCTTGACTCATTATACATGGAAACATTGTATTAAACTTTATATCATCATTCTTCTCTTATTTAAGCAACAATATAATTCATAACAATTTGAGATTTTATTCTTGACTCGTTCAAACTTGAAAACAACATTTAGCTTCATTGATAACTCGTTTTAACATGTAAATAACTTGTAAAACCTTATAGCATCATAATTCACTCTTTTGAGTATTGAATGCAATTCATAACAATTTTAGGCTTTATTCTTGACTCATTCAAACTTGTAAAGAACTTGTTGGTTTATTCTTGACTCGTTTGTGCCTGGAAACAACTTGTAAAACCTTGTTGCAAGATTCTTCACATGTTTGAACTTGAGAACCATTCATTCTTGACTTGTTCGAACTTGAAAACAACTTATAGATTCATTCTCGACTCATTTGAATTAGAAAACAACTTGTAGCTTCATTCTTCACTCGTTTGTACATGGAAACAACTTGTAAAACCTTTTAGCATCATAATTCTTTCTTTTGAGCTTGAATGCAATTCATAACAATTTTAGGCTTTATTTTTGACTTGTTCGAATTTGAAAACAACTTGTAGCTTCATTCTTGACTCGTTTGTGCATGAAACAACTTGTAAAACCTTGTTGCATGATTCTTCACTCGTTTGAGCTTCAATACAATTCATAACAATTTTAGGCTTCATTCTATGATTCTTTCGAACTTGAAAATACTTGTAGCTTCATTCTTGACTCATTTATATGTGTAAACAACTTGGAAAACCTTATAGAATCATTCTTCATTCGTTTGATATTGAATGCATTTCATAACAATTTAAGGCTTCATTCTTGACTCGTTCGAACATGAAAACAACTTGTAGCTTTATTCTTGAGTCGTTTGTACATGGAAACAACTTGTAAAACCTTGTAGCATCATTCTTCGCTCTTTTGAAATTGAATGAAATTCATAACAATTTTAGGCCTCGTTCTTGACTCAAACGAACTTGAGAACAACTTGTAGCTTCATTCTTGATGTTAGTGTAGGTGCCCTAGAGACAATACAATGTTTTTTTATAGACCTTTATGTCATTTGATTATTCAATAAACGTATTTATTATGACTTTAATTACTGCGATATATTTGTTAGCATAATAAATGTCCTTAGAGTCATGATACACATTGTATAGTTTAAGTACATGACTTGAACTTGAGATTATATAATATATCACATTCTTAAAGGTCCCTAGTTGAGTATTATTATTATAGGACAATAATAATACATAAATAGACTAGTATGTTGTTTGACTGATAACCACATCTCATGGGTTATAAGTATGGGGATACTAAAGTCATTACATAGGTACATGTAGGAGTACATGATACTTGACAGACCCACAGTGAGATTCTTCATGTTTAATAAAGTCATAAGAAAGACTCACAGTGATAATGGTGTAATTATCCTTTGACTTGAGATCATTATATTTTTATACGAGGATTAATATACTTTGACTACATTAAAAGTTACCTTTGACCGGGTGATGATAAAAGTGGACATCGGGTATATCATGAGTCGTATGAGAAATATGAATGATAGATAAAGGATTTAACCCTCCTATAATTAGGAGAGATATTATTGGCCTCTTGATTGAGTGAGACTATAAAATTCTGTTTTACCATAATCTGTCCAATCTTATACATGGATCCTGGGTTTGGGTTCCGATTTTTTTTGTTATATTTACGTTTATCCGTTGCGTTTTATGCCTCGGAACCCAACAATGGCATCAGAGCTACGTGTATAAGGGATTGATTTGGTTACGTGTTTAACAGTTTTTCAATATATTCCAGTATATATATAATCTGCCATGCATGTATTTTCATACTGCCTATGTATGAGATTTAATATGCATGTTGTCATGTTGATATATGATTAAAACTATCATGTAATGTGTATCTGGTTATTCATATGATGAGTATATATATGATGATACTAGCATGTTAATGTTCTGCCATATTACGATTTGTATATTATGCATGTGGGTCAGTTTGTATAGTGATATAAACTGGTGGACATGATTTGTTAACTGGGATATGATCAGTATGTATATGATACATGCTTCTGAAACTGTATAAGATGCAGTGGGGAAAAGACCAGCTGGGGGCTGCCGCCTCGGACCCCGCCCGGGGCTGCCGCCCCCGGACCCCCGTAATATTTTTCATGTTCTTTTTGTATAATTGAGCATGGTGCATGGTTATGGCCTTCAGACTCTAGTTGTAATGGTTTATTCTTTTGGTTTGTAATAAATACGACTTGCATGTCATTTTCTATTTGTAATTGTTTATCTCGAATGTAACTCGAGTTCTTTTGTAAGTTCATTAGTATAGTTATTAATGTAACATCCAAGAAGGACAAGGGGAACAAGGAGGCAATCCATGGAGGCTAAGGAGTCAATGGAAGCAATAGAGAAGACATGTGTAATAGTTACTTATTACCCCATAGATTGACCTTGGTCTTTTCATTAGCTTGAAAAGATCACATAGGATTGGGCCATAACCATTGCACGTTTACTTTCACGATCTTTACATATGTTGTATGAAATGTATGTGTAGAGTAGAAGATGCATGCTTTAATTAGATTAATGATGTATGCATGTATTAGATATGTCACCCATGCCATGCTTGTCATGCTAAACAAGATAAAATCTGTAACGATTTAAGATTTTAAAATTAACAAACGATCATGAGATTCTTGTGTTTATGAAATATGGATTTTAAAACACGGAATTAAATATGGATTTTTGATATCTATAACTGGGATTTTCTGACAAAAGCGGATATGCGTATTCGTAAGGTTGATGGGTTTTAAGTGTGACCATTGGTATCCTCCATCTACCTGGGAAATGAACAATTTAAGATGTCAATTTGAAATATTTGGTTCAAGGAAAAATTGAGGATCTCTTCATGATGTGATCATGATCGTTATAAATTTTCTAAACCCCTTAACAAAATATTAAGTTTTACTCGGATGCTTTCTGTTAGTCCCAAATATCGTAGAAGGGGGGTTGAATACGATATTGTCCAATTTATAAAATATTCGCGGAATGGTTTGTTATGGACTTGTTGACAGTTCGAACAGATATTAAATCAAACACAAGGTATGCACCCAGTTAACACAAACACAGTTCGTTCGGGGAATATATCGTTTTATTAATATAAACCACGAAGGTGCTACACAACTCTAATCCGTAGATTAGCTTCAACTGATTCACTAGTACAGTTACAATACAACAACAACAATCAATACGAACAATAAATATGACACTAGCTCAAACGACGTTAATGGCTTCTCTGTGTCTCTCTTCTTTGCTCTGTATGCTTTCTCTCTGTAACTAACTGAATTAATGAATGAATCACAAAGGCTTGGCTTTGCTGCTTTATTGTGTAGGCTTTTTCAATCTTCTACGTGGCCTTCTAAGAACCAAGTAAATAGATTGCTTCTCACTTCTTGATTTAACAACCGTCGAGACATTTAATTTATAACCATCGATGAGTCTGTTGATAACCGTCGAGACTGAAATAATCACTTAAAACAATTCTTCTCAAGGATATCAATGATATGTGTCATGCTGTGGCTGGTTGTAGATTAAACAATCTTAAACCCTCAACTATCGAAGTGCCATAACTATCGAATGACTTAACCGTCGATGGAATAAATAATCTGGATATTTATTTGAGTCCCTTAACTATCGAGATGCTGTAACCGTCGAGTGAAATGGACGAAACAGTCAAACCCAACTATCAGTTATAACTATCGACTCAAATGAATTATTAAAACCATAACCGTCGAGTGAAATGGAATTAATAATACATCCAAAATGGTAACCGTCGAGTGATTTGCTAACCGTCGGTAAATAAGACGAAATAGCCAAACAGGAGACCCAACCGTCGGTAAATAAGACAAAACAGTCAAACAGCTAAACGGTAGTTCACCTTAGCCATTTTTCCAACGATTCAAAGCTCTGTAATATTTTCTTTCACTGCAACCAAGTTAATAAATTTACCTTTACTACTTGAACTTGATTTTCTCTGAGCTTTAGCACACAACGATTATACAGCCAATTCTTTTCTAACATAGATGCGGTTCTCAATTCCTTTTGTGCTGACGTTTAGTGCAACTGGTCTGGTTCACAAACGACTAACACGAACTTGATCTTCACATCTTCTTGACTATTCAATTGGCCCTGTTTCTCTAGCTGTTAAGAAGTGCTTCTGTAATTCACTGGAATCCCTTGACTTCTCTGTTGTAAAACCTCTGACATCTTCTGAACCTCTGAAACACTATATCTTTATTTTTCACTGAGGCTTGAACATGTTAATGAACTTCTTTCAGTGATCTTCAATGTCTTCAAAGCTTCATCTAATGTTTTGGTCTTTTGTATTCAACTTGTAAACGATTCACAGTCGATTCCGTGCTTCATTTTAATATAAGTTACCGACCATCAGTGTTGAGTTAGTTTCCTCGGTTACATGTTACGTTACGTTACATTATGCTTTACAATCTCCCCCTATTTGATTGTTAGAGTTCGACAAGCAAATCCCTTAAGAGGATAACTCAACTAACTTACAAGAAAAAGTAAATAGAAGATGGTAAACTAATATTAAACAAATTCTGGATTACATAACACATTTCCAGATGTCAAAAACAATTACAATGTAGAATGAATGTTCCTCTAGCCTGAACTGATATACATTAAGTCATTCTCACTGTACAAGACTTGCAAGCTGGTCATTCACTAGATCCAGCGCTTCTTCTTCTAGCATATTACTTGGCTTGGGATCTGACAAAGCTTCCTGAAGTGTTTGCAAGACAGCTACTCTTCTGATCTGCTTAACTTGTTCGAATGTAAATTCAAGAACTTTCGTCTTTCCTTTAACACTCAACCTTTTTGGTACTGCTTTAACCCGATCAGTGTTGTAGTATGATTCTGCTCTCAACTTCTCCATGTAAAGCTTAGAGATCTCTGCCAATGCTGATTTGTCTTTGTAGTTCGTTGAAGTCTTGATTTGATCAAGTATAAAACCCAGTTCCCTAGAAGTCATGTATGACATCTTGTGGATATCAACTATTTCAGTTTTTCCTTTGGGGTTCTTATACCTGATTGCTGGAGGATCCTTTAACACCATTGTCTCTGTCTCCCTGATTACATCAAAATCTGGAAAGACAATTGGAAAATCTGGCTTCTTTGTATACTCGAACACCTTCCCTGGATGGTTAAATCTAAATTCAGTCATTGCCTTGACTTCTTCAAAGTCCCAATTTCCTTCTTCTCTTGAATACACAGGCAACTTTGGTTGAGATCCATTTGAAGGATCTATTCTTCCGACCTTGGAAATATCTACAGATTGATTTGATAAGACATTAAGTCTATAAGCATAAATGCGCTCTGCAGCTTTCCATTTTTCTTCTGTTCTAAGTCCTTCACTCCTAAGAAGCCCTTCAACATATTTCAGACGCTTCAGAGGATATAGACTCAGTCTTTCATCACTCAAACACAGTGTCTGAACTAACTTGTCTTTGTAGAATATCACTGTATAAGGAGTTGTGTGAACTTCAGCTACTGTTTTGCTCATCTGATCTTCAATCGTATCAGTAAGAAGTTCATTCACATGAGATCTCTTGTCCGTCCTAATCTTCATGACATACAATTCTGTTAGAGACCTCAACTTGATGAAATTCGAAGAAATGGTCTTTGTGGTCGAATTATTGAACTGAATCTGAATCTTCCATCCATTGATGTTGGTCGTGATGAATATCAACTTGATAGTCTGTCTTAGTGCATGAAAGAACTGGTTTATTGATGGATGACTCTTGTGAGCTTCTTGCAGTGCTTCCAGAACTTTTTGATCTTCATTTTGAATCATTCCTAACTCTGGTTTTTGCAAAAGACTCCTAGCCTTATCCCATGCACTTCCTTCTCTTGATAACATCAACGGCCTTTGTCTTCTTTCAATGTAGTGGTTGAAGTGTTCTTTTCTGATTTTCTCTTGAGACATGCGTGCAACTTCATATGCCCTTATTTTGGATTGATTCGCATCTAGCAAACCAAATGTTTCCACGAAGTCCGTTTCAGTGAACTGATAAGCGGCATCATTTACAAATTCATCAAACACATCATCTTCCTGAGCTGTAGGAGCAGTATGAGAAAGTTCCCATATTTCTCCTTCTTCAAGTGTGAGCCTTACCTCCAGCGGTATTTCTTGCTCCCCCTGAGATGTGATGTTTGCTTCTTCCTCTACCAACTTTCCTTTACCTTTGTCTTTACTCCTCATTTCTGCACCAGATTCTTTTTCTTGTTCTCGCACTATCATCTCCCCCTTAGTTGTGTTATCCTCCGAAGCAGGGATTTGAGTAGATTGAGATTGATGCTTTTCAAACAAATCTGTAACAAACTTTTTCATATCCGTCTTGAAATTCTGCAAATCCTGCAACATGTTGTACTGAACAGATTTTATTTCCATGACATTGCTGTGAAATTCAGATTTCATTTCGGTGACAGTAGTCTCCAGGTTATAAACCCTTTGACTTAGAGATTGTGTGTGCATTGTGAGGGTATTTATTTGGCTGGTAGGTGTCTCACTGACAGGTTCTGTAGGTGTTTGTCTCTCAATTCTCTCGCTCGGTCTTAGAGGTGTGGGTGAATTATGATCACTCAAACGTTCTGTTGGTGTTTCACTCACTCTCATTGACTCCAGCAAGTCTTCTGTATCTGCAGTTAAAATCCTAAATGGCTCATCCGAAGAACTATTGCCAAGTAGTTGCTTCTCCTTTCCACTAATAGTGGTGGAGACCTCCTTATTAGGAGCCAGGAATGTTCCTCCTGGGGGGCTTATCACATTGGATCCTGTAATGTTTAGCAATGAAGGACCCGTGACTCCCGCAATAGCCTGTGAAGGCATGACCTGTACAGGATCTACCTGCATAGGTTCTGCTACAGTAGTAGCAACATCCGTCAATTCCTCCTGTGTGTGTGCTCCTTTCAGTGCAACATATAACTTGGTTGGAGGCTCAATTATTGACACTCGTTCAGATGCCCTGGCCGACGGGCGAATTTCAATAGGTTCACCCTGTTGAGAGGATGTCCCTAGAGACTGTGTATTTGCCTTTTTCAGCTCTATATCCTTTTGAGAGGGTATATATGGGCTAACAGATACCTCAGGTTCTTCTAATCGACGTCTAGTCAGAGGTAGAGCTGTTTGGGTTCCCTCACCTTCCTTATGTGGTGCTTCTAAGGCACTATCTCCCTCACTCACAAATTTTCTTTTTAGGGGTTGGAGAGAAGATAAAGGTAAGGTGTTTATAGTGTTTGGTTCTGAGGCAGTGGTTAAAATCTGTTGGGTTTCAGATTCATTGCCTTGTCCTACAGCCACAGAGGGCTCAGCTGATAGGTTCATGACACTTTCTCCAAAAAGATCTTGCAAATTAGAATAAGCTGAAGAGTCAGAGACATGAAGACTACCTTGAGTACTACCTGTAGGAGTCCAAGGATGATATGATTTCTGACTGTCAGCATGACCTATAGAATCTCCTCCAGATATACTTTGAAATCCATCTCCTGAAATTTGTAATTCCTCTGTCACCTGAACCACTTCCTCTTCTTGAGCTAAATCCTCTACAGGAGTAGCTACTGGAACTGATTCTTGCACTGGTTCAGGGACCTGATCATCTTCTTGAGGCCCTTGAGGCTCGTCTCTTTCCATGTCCACTACACAACCCTGCATGTATTCAGTCATTTGAGCAGGTGCTTCGTTGATGTAGTTTCTGTTATTGTTCAGAGTGTTGGCTATCCTGTTTTTCTGTTTCATACACAAAGAGGTAACACTACTAGAATATAGTAGTTTTTCCTCGTTAGTCGTTAGATCATTAAGGATAAGCTGTAGGAACCGTGGAAAGTAACACTCAACATTAGTGACTTGAAGGTTTCTGTACTCCACCGATCCCATAACATACAACATCTGATTCAATAATAACCTACCAAAATTTATCCTACAATTATTAGCAACACTGAAGCCTAAAGTTCGATAAAAACTTGAAATACTGTGTGTGTTGAACTTTTTGTAAGAGAAACATTGCATAAGAGTGTGGAAAAAGAAATTCCATTCCTTAGGTAAATGATGTTTACACCTTTCACCTGAGTCGTGGAGTTTAGGATTAACGTAGTTGATAGTCGTGAAGAACTGAGTTAATTGTTCGGAATTGGGATAAGGGACTAGATTATTCTCAAGGAATCTTAAGATACGATTCAAATCTAGCTCCGTCACCCGGATTTCCTGATTAGCAATACTAAATGTAAAAGCCAGTTCATCAACAGCTGAAGAGTTATATGCAGAACAGTAACAGTCTCGTAGCATATTATGATTTAATATCACGTCTGTTACTAAGGCATACCTCACTCGAGAATATTCGAGTAACACTCGTGCCCAGGCCCGATAATTAGCAAGAAGGGACTGAATGTCAAACTCGGCAACTAAATTCGTTTTGGTAATAGTAAAAATTCCAACCATTTTTAACTAGTAAAAATTATCAAAAATTTTAACTTTAAACAATTAATTACGAATTTAATTAGACTCGATAACGAACCGAAAACACTAAAATTCAAAACTCCTCCAAAAATCGTGAAAAAAATATATGCTAAACTAGGAGAGATTTGAACGGTGAAACTATTTTTTTGTGATTTTTGGACCTCAAACAAACCCTAGAAAAAATCCCAAAGTTTGAAATACCCGAAACAAAACTGAAACCAAACGATACAAGGCTGGTATCAAATAATTCGGGATGACTGGATCTACAATTCTATGGGTTTAGATTTTCAAAACTAGTACCAGAATGGTAGAAAATGAGGAAAGAAAATCAATTTTCTGTTCGATGGTTAGCTAACTAGCGAGATGACTTAACATAACTGGCGAGTTGTAGAAACATATATATATATATATGGTTAACTATCGAGATGGTCAGTAAACAAAAACAACACATCACACCTGTCACTGCTGGTCGCCACTTGCCTTTTCGTTTTTATTTTTTATTGTTTTTTTTGTTTTTTGTTTTTGGTGGAAACGTAACTATCGAAACTTTTTCTTTTTTTTTCCTTTTTTTTTTAATTAAATTTTTTTTTAAGCAACTCGATGGTTAACAAAAATAATAAAATAAAAGTAACTATCGAGATGTACACTAATATATAATACGTAACTATCGAAAGATTAATTAATAAAATTAGCCACTTCGACGGTTAGAAAAAAAATAAAATAATTAACCAGATAGATATAGTAACTATCGAGATTGATAGTTTATTTATTTATTTATTTATTATATATATATTAACCAAAAGACTACTTCGACTGTTATAATATAATATATTGTTTTATAACTATCGAGTACTGTTTAAAACCACTTCGATGGTTACGAAAAAAATATATCTAATTGTAACTGTCGAGAGTTTTAAAAATAGAAATCATTTAAATACACTTACAAAATAATTTCAAATATTCATAAAATTAATTAAATAGAGATTTCTTAAATTAATGAATTAATATTCCTAAAATAGAAATATTAGAATCTTAATTTAGAAATAACTATCGAATTAATAATAATCCAATTTGAAATCCACAAACAGACAATTTTAATAATTATTATAATAATACTAATAAACACAGGTGGTTGCTTTAAAATCTTTGGAACCAAAAAATTTTTTTGTTCCATACTCTGTTACTTTTAAAATTTCCAAAAATTTTAAACCAACTCAATCACAATCCAAACGATCATACAAGCATACTATGAATTAACATAATGTCAGTTATGCAAAATAAGATCATGAAAAGTAATTGCTACACATTTTTTCCAGTGAGAACCAGTACATTAAATAAGCAAGTCTGTACAACCAATTTCTCACTAAAGATCACAACCTGTCTGATATAGAATCTCTCAGCCAGATCTCATCACATTGAAATCCACCAATTAATTCTAAACCACAGACTGTTATGCTTCTTGTTAACTACAAACACTTATGTAGCAGTTAACTACTTATGCTATATCGAATAATTGCCACAAAGCATAACTGGTATACTTATGATAATTAACATTGATATTCATAAGCCCGAGATTATAAGTTAGACTGGAGGTCACAAGTCCTTTGGATATAAAAATTCAATAACTTGTGAATCCATACAACTCCTCGCAAACAAAAATTAATTTAAATTTAGCATCCCTAATTCACTAACCAACCTAGAGAAAGTGGATTCGTCTAGTGGTTTCGTGAAGATGTCTGCAAGTTGTTGTTCTGTGGGTACAAAATGCAACTCCATAATTCCATTCATGACATGCTCTCGTATAAAGTGATACCTGATATCAATGTGCTTAGTTCGTGAGTGCTGAACCGGATTGTTGGTTATAGCTATGGCGCTTGTGTTGTCGCAGAATATTGGAATCTTGTTCAACATAAAGCCATAGTCTTGGAGTTGGTTTCTCATCCATAGGATCTGAGCACAACAGCTACATACTGCGATATATTCTGCCTCTGCTGTTGAGGTAGACACTGAGTGCTGCTTCTTGCTATACCATGAGACCAATCTTCTTCCCAAGAATTGACAGCTTCCAGAAGTACTCTTCCTGTCAATCTTACAACCTGCAAAATCCGAGTCTGTATAGCCGATTAGGTCAAAACCAGTACCTTTAGGATACCAAATTCCCAAATTTGGAGTACCCTTCAGGTATCTAAAAATTCTTTTGACAGCTATAAGGTGAGACTCTTTTGGGTTAGCTTGGAACCGTGCACATAAGCAAGTTGAAAACATAATATCTGGCCTACTTGCAGTTAAGTAAAGTAGAGATCCAATCATACCTCTGTAGCTTGTGATGTCGACAGATTTACCTGATTTGTCCTCATCAAGCTTTGTGGCAGTTGGCATTGGAGTCTTGGCGGGGGCTGAATCTTCAAGTCCATACTTCTTTAGAAGATCTCTGATGTACTTTGCCTGGCAAATGAAGATCCCATCTTTCTTCTGACTCACTTGTAGTCCAAGGAAGAAAGTAAGCTCACCCATCATACTCATCTCGTACCTACTCTGCATTAACTTAGCAAATCTCTTGCATAGCTCATCATTAGTAGAACCGAATATAATATCATCAGCATACACTTGAACTAATATCAAATTATTTTTGTGCATTTTATGAAAGAGAGTCTTATCTATAACACCTCTGATAAAACCATTTTTAATTAAAAATTCAGATAGTGTTTCATACCATGTTCGAGGCGTCTGCTTGAGTCCATAAAGAGCTTTAAAAAGGAAGTACACAAAGTCCATATGATCTTTGTTCTCGAAACCCGGAGGTTGCTCTACATATACTTCTTCTTCCAGCTCCCCGTTCAGGAATGCACTCTTCACATCCATTTGATAAACTTTAAAGTCTGAATGTGTTGCGAATGCCAAAAACATCCTGATGGCTTCAAGTCTTGCTACTGGTGCATATGTCTCGTCATAATCTATTCCTTCTTCTTGAGAATACCCCTTAGCAACCAGTCTGGCCTTGTTCCTCGTAACAATGCCATCTTCATCCAACTTATTCCTGAATACCCATTTAGTGCCAATAACAGATTTGTCTTTAGGTCTGGGTACCAGTTTCCAAACTTTCTGCCTATCAAACTGATTGAGTTCATCTTGCATCGCAATCACCCAATCTGGATCTTCTAGAGCATCTTCAACCTTTTTAGGTTCTTCCTCTGATAGAAAACCAGAGTACATACATTCATTTTCTGTTGCTCTTCTAGTCCTCACACCACTCTCTGGGTCACCAATGATTAATTCAAAGGGATGATCTCTGTTCCATACCCTCTGTCTAGGCAGATTAGCCCTTGATGATTGTCCTTCTTCGTAGTTGTGTTGAGAGTGACTAGCTGATCCTTCTTCACCTCCCCCTGAGTTGCTGCCTTCATTATTTGATGATCCACCAGTTGAGCTAGCAGGTTCAGTAACAGACTGATTTTGAAATACAGACTGTGACTGTGACTGTGTGGTATTACCAACACTTCCACTGCTTTGCTCTGGATTATCAATCTCCGTGTGTTCATGATTACCAGATGCAGCACCAGGTACGTCTTCATCTCCTAAGTAGTATTCTGATAGATTTTCAATTTCCAGAGATTCAGAATTTTTTTCATTTTGAAGACTTGGGAGTTTGGTGTCGTCAAACGTTACATTAAGGCTTTCAATGACCTTATGAGTTTCAATCACATATACCCTGTACGTCTTAGACTCCAGTGAGTAACCAAGGAAAATCCCTTCATCTGCTTTAGCATCAAACTTGCCCAGATGTTCATCTTTCAATACATAGCATTTTCCACCAAACACATGAAAGTACTTCAGTGATGGCTTTCTGTTGGTCATAATCTCATAGGATGTCTTTTCTAGATCTTTATTAACCAGGGTTCTGTTCTGAGTGTAACAAGCTGTGTTGACTACTTCTGCCCAAAAATATGTAGGTAGCTTTGACTGGCTTAGCATTGTCCTTGCTGCTTCAATCAAAGTCCTATTTTTCCTTTCTACCACTCCATTCTGCTGTGGAGTTCTTGGGGCTGAGTATTGTCTTGAAATTCCTTGCTCCGTGCAGAATTCATTTAGAACTGCATTTCTGAATTCAGTTCCATTATCTGATCTGATCATCCGCACAGGCAATCCAGCTTCCACCTCAATCTTTTTAATGTGATCGATTACTATTTGAGGTGCTTCATGCTTAGAATGCAAAAATAACACCCACGTGTACTTGGAGTAGTCGTCGACAATCACTAATGCATATTTCTTCTTTGAAACTGACATGACATTAACCGGTCCAAATAGATCCATATGAATCAACTGGAGAGGTTCGCTGATGCTTGACATGTCCTTACTTTTATGTGACGCCTTCTTTGACTTACCCTTTTCACATGCTTCACAGAGTCCTTCTTGGTAGAATTCCATCTGTGGTAACCCTCTCACCAATTCTCTTCTTACTAAAAAATTCATCGCCTTGAAGTTCAGGTGAGATAGTTTTCTGTGCCATAACCAACTCAATTCAGAGGATGCTCTACTGTAGAAACAATTTGCTTCTCCTCTGCTTGCAGTGTTTAAGTCAGCTACGAACAGATTTCATTTTCTTACTCCTTTAAGAGCAAGCTTTTCATCTTTCCTGTTGGTGATCAGACACTTTTCCTTCCTGAAGTCCACATTATATCCTTTATCTGTAAATTGACTGACGCTCAGCAAGTTGTGCTTCAGACCGTCAACAAGAGAGATATTTTCAATGATGACATTTCCAACTTCCAGACTACCATATCCCTTAGTAAATCCTTTGCTGTCATCTCCAAAGGTTACAACTGGGCCGGTCTTCTCAACCACATTGGTCAGCAGGGACTTGTCTCCTGTCATGTGCCTTGAACATCCACTATCCAGAATCCACATGACTTTTTCATTAGTATCTATGCCCTGCAACCACAAAGTGATTAAGGTTTCTTTGGAACCCAAACTTGTTTGGGTCCAAGAAATTTAGAGGTTCTTGCAGATGGTGTAATAGGTTCAGTTTTTACATCTTTAAGTTCTACTTTGACTGAACTCGAATCATGTTCCTTTGCCTTGACAGATTTGTCTTTTGGCTTAGGAGATTGAGTCTCCTTCCTAACCTTAGGAGGACTAGCAGTCTTTGCCCTTACCTTTTTCTTATTCATGCTTCTTTCTATACCTATGCAATTACTAGAAGTAGATGCATTCATCAAATTAAAATAAGCATGCATAATATTAAAAGCACATGGCATACATCCAGTAATACCACAAGGCAAATGAAAACTATTCATGCTAAACATGTTCTGCACAACAGGAATATTAAATTCTACTTTAACCTTATTACATGCATGACTAAGGTGTCCAGCAGAATTGCAATTAGTACACAATTTCCTAGGTGCAGTGGGTGCAGGTGTAGCAGAATTAGCAATTTTAACACCTACTTTCCCATTCCTATTACTATTTGACTTGTTCTTGTTACCACCTAATTCAGTTTTAGCAGATTCAGTTTTAACTGGCTCATTAGGTGTAACTTCTTCTACATTATTTTCCTCAACTTCTTTCTCTTTTAACTTATCCTCAACAAGCATTTCTTGTTTCCATACGATAGTATCTTCGTCTAAGGGTTCTGAGAGTGGGAGCTTAAAGACAGGATTACTACTCTTCTTAATAACAAAAGGAACATTTTCATTTTCTAATAAAACAGTACTAGAAGCATTGAAAATTATATTCCTTTTATCCTTCTTGTTTTTCCTTTTATGTTCATCGTAGTCAAAGCCTATACATGTTTTATTATCTAAGCTCTGCTTATCCATTATGTCTTTAGCAATATTAGCTGAGTTCTTAAAAGCTTCCAATTTTAACTCTAGCTCAGAAATCTTAGCCATAAGTGCTGTCTCAACCTCTGCATTACAGATAACCTTATTATCTAAATATTCATTTCTTTCCTTAAGGTTATTAACTGTGATTCCTACAAGCTCTAGTTGTTCCTTTCCAGATTCTAGCTTTTTAATCTTCGCAACTAGTCTAGCATTTTCTGCTTCAGAAGCTAGCATGCTTGTATGAATGTTAAACATCTCTATACTCAAGTCATTAACTGTATTTTTATATTCAGATAGAGACATATCTACAGTGGTGAGAATAGGTACCTGTGCTGATGATGGAGATTCTTCTGAAGTGTCTGCCATTAATGCAAGATTTCCATATTCTTCTTCTTCAGAATCTATGTCATCCCAGCTTCTACCTTCAACAATGTAAGCCTTGCCTTGTTGTTTTGCAACCAAAGCATCCAATCTCTGTTTCAACTTCTCATTCTCCCTTTTCAACTCATCATAGCTTTTCTTCTCGTAGGAACTCTTCTTCTCATAAACCTTCTTGTCTTTTGCTTGTCTTGGTTTCTTACATTCAGTGGCGAAATGCCCTAGTTCATTGCAGTTGTAGCACCGGAACTTACTACGGTCTACCATGTTTGACTTGTAACCACCTCTTGAGTTGGATCCCGAAAATGATCCTGTCTTCTGAAATCTGCTACCAAAACTTTTCTTGTACTTGGGATTCCTTCTGAATCTTATATGCTTAAAACGCCCTGCCAAGTACGCCATAGATTTGTCTTCCATCTCATCAAGCTCTTCCAATGTATAAAAATCATCTTCCTCTTCAGCTTGTGATTCTGTAGCCATTTCAGCTTCAATGATCAATTCTCCACCAATCTTGGTTTCAACGACCTTTGCTTCAGAAGTTTTAACTTCATCTGCCACAAGAGCTGTGGTCTTCATTAGTGCTGCACTCTTACTGTCCACTGAGCCGGAACCATAGATAATCAACCTCTGTTCTTGTTCCATTTCATAAGTCTTCAATTTTCCATATAGCTTTTCAAGGGGCATGACATTCAAGTTGTCCCTTTCTCTAATTGAAGAAACTTTATGCTCAACATGATGTGGAAGAGTCAACATAAACTTCCTGTTCGTTTCCCTTAACGGATAGTTCTTCCCCTGGATACTCAATTCATTTAACAATTTATTATATCGCTCAAAGACTTGAGTGATTGTTTCTCCATGAGTAGATTTGAACGCTTCATATCTTGATGTCAGTATATCCAACCGGTTCTCTTTTACTTCTTCTGTTCCTTCCATAATCAGTTCGATGGTTTCCCACATGTGCTTTCCAGATATACAATTTAAAATTTGATGGCACATGTCTTCATCCATTGAGTCAACAATAATCAACTGAAGGCCTGTGTCCAATGCAACAATTTCTTTCTCTGTATCAGTGAACTCTGTAGGATCCTTTGGAGTAGACCTTTGAGGAACTCTTACTCCATCCACTGTAGATTCAGGAATCATCTTCATTGGTACAAACGGTCCGTTCTCTAAGATACCCATGTACAACAGATTTGCAGCCTTAATAAACAGGGTCATCTTCTTTTTCCAGAGATTATAATTTACTCTATCAAACTGAGGAACCTTAATACTTCCTACTTTCTGAGAACTCATGATATTGAACTTTTCAAAATTATTTAAAGTTCAAAAAATTTCTGAGTGAAATATTTTGAAAATTAAAAAATTCGCGAAAAATTCCAGAAGCTTAATACTGAAGTCCGAACAATAGATCCTGATTTGTAAACTCAATCAGTAAGCTCTGATACCAATTGTTAGTCCCAAATATCGTAGAAGGGGGGTTGAATACGATATTGTCCAATTTATAAAATATTCGCGGAATGGTTTGTTATGGACTTGTTAACAGTTCGAACAGATATTAAATCAAACACAAGGTATGCACCCAGTTAACACAAACACAGTTCGTTCGGGGAATATATCGTTTTATTAATATAAACCACGAAGGTGCTACACAACTCTAATCCGTAGATTAGCTTCAACTGATTCACTAGTACAGTTACAATACAACAACAACAATCAATACGAACAATAAATATGACACTAGCTCAAACGACGTTAATGGCTTCTCTGTGTCTCTCTTCTTTGCTCTGTATGCTTTCTCTCTGTAACTAACTGAATTAATGAATGAATCACAAAGGCTTGGCTTTGCTGCTTTATTGTGTAGGCTTTTTCAATCTTCTACGTGGCCTTCTGAGAACCAAGTAAATAGATTGCTTCTCACTTCTTGATTTAACAACCGTCGAGATATTTAATTTATAACCATCGGTGAGTCTGTTGATAACCGTCGAGACTGAAATAATCACTTAAAACAATTCTTCTCAAGGATATCAATGATATGTGTCATGCTGTGGCTGGTTGTAGATTAAACAATCTTAAACCCTCAACTATCGAAGTGCCATAACTATCGAATGACTTAACCGTCGATGGAATAAATAATCTGGATATTTATTTGAGTCCCTTAACTATCGAGATGCTGTAACCGTCGAGTGAAATGGACGAAACAGTCAAACCCAACTATCAGTTATAACTATCGACTCATATGAATTATTAAAACCATAACCGTCGAGTGAAATGGAATTAATAATACATCCAAAATGGTAACCGTCGAGTGATTTGCTAACCGTCGGTAAATAAGACGAAATAGCCAAACAGGAGACCCAACCGTCGGTAAATAAGACAAAACAGTCAAACAGCTAAACGGTAGTTCACCTTAGCCATTTTTCCAACGTTTCAAAGCTCTGTAATATTTTCTTTCACTGCAACCAAGTTAATAAATTTACCTTTACTACTTGAACTTGATTTTCTCTGAGCTTTAGCACACAACGATTATACAGCCAATTCTTTTCTAACATAGATGCGGTTCTCAATTCCTTTTGTGCTGACGTTTAGTGCAACTGGTCTGGTTCACAAACGACTAACACGAACTTGATCTTCACATCTTCTTGACTATTCAATTGGCCCTGTTTCTCTAGCTGTTAAGAAGTGCTTCTGTAATTCACTGGAATCCCTTGACTTCTCTGTTGTAAAACCTCTGACATCTTCTGAACCTCTGAAACACTATATCTTTATTCTTCACTGAGGCTTGAACATGTTAATGAACTTCTTTCAGTGATCTTCAATGTCTTCAAAGCTTCATCTAATGTTTTGGTCTTTTGTATTCAACTTGTAAACGATTCACAGTCGATTCCGTGCTTCATTTTAATATAAGTTACCGACCATCAGTGTTGAGTTAGTTTCCTCGGTTACATGTTACGTTACGTTACATTATGCTTTACACTTTCCAATGAATGAACACTCATCGAATCCTAGATCGATTAGGGGAAGGACTGTCAGTGGCAGGGGACTCCTATCTATCGTGGTGAGATGCGACGAATATAAACGGTTATATTTAGCCGTTGTATCATTGGGTCTAACTTAACTGAGTCGTCATAATAAGATGAAAATAAACGGTTATATTCAACCATTATGAACTTAAAAGCATAGAGTTTGGTTAAAAGTCTATTAGATAGATAAGATCAATCATTGTTCACCAAACTATCCAAGAATTATATATGATATAATAGACAACTGTTGTCTACCTAAATAATCATTTTTTAAGGACTTCCAGTGGTTGACTTAGGACATGACGAAATATGGATCTTGGCTCACTAGAAAGAATTATGGGATATACTTTCCAAATTAATAGTAAGGGCTATTAATTTTATAAAAATAGTGGGAGATATATTATGAATATATCATAATCATTTGAACATAATAATTAAATCAGACAATCTAATGTTTATTTTGTGTTGTTATCATTGTAGATACCAAGTAATGGCAAACAACACAAACACACTATCCGTACGATAAGTCCTTGAGAAGGATAAGCTGACAGGAGGAAACAACTTCCTAGACTGACAGAGGAATTTGAGGATTGTCCTCAGACAGGAGCGCAAGCTTCATGTCATTGATATTCCTCCGGCAGGTCCCTTTCCTGAGGGCGCTACTGTTGAGGAACGTGCGGCCCACACAAAGGATGAGAATGATGCAAATGATGTTGCATGTCTTATGTTGGCAAGTATGAATGCTGAGCTTCAAAGACAGCATGTGCATATGGATGCATATACTATCAATGAGCACTTGCAAAGCATGTTTGCAAGCCAAACTCGTCAATAAAGGTTCAACACGAGTAAGTCACTCTTTAATTACAAACAAGGGGCAAGTGAACCAGTTGGCCCACATGTTCTGAAGATGATTGGTTACATTGAGTACCTTGAAACTTTGGGTTTCCCATTATTCAGGAAATTGGTATTGACCTAATCATGAATTCTTTGAACAACAAATTCACTCAATTTGTTATAAACTACAATATGAATGAATTTGACAAAACACCTACTGAATTGTTGGCTGTGTTGAGGACATATGAGACCAACATGAAGACGGCTGAACCTATTCTCATACTGATGGTGGGTAATAAAGGTAAGGCCAAAGGGAAAGGCAAGTGGAAGGGTAAGAAGAAGACATGATCTGATTCTACACCCAAGCCAAAGTCAGGTCCTAAACAGGCTTTGGAGCAAGCTTCTACTTCAAGTATATATGTTATAGAAGTCAATCTGTCTATTTCTACATCTTGGGTATTGGATACTGGATGTGCTTCTCACATTTGTATAAATGTGCAGGAAATGCAGAGAAGTAGGACATTGGCTAAAGGAGAAATGGACCTACGAGTTGGCAATGGAGCAAGAGTTGTTGCTTTAGCTGTAGGAACCTATTATTTATCTTTTCCCGCTGGGATAGTTTTAGAACTGGAGAATTATTTTTATGTGCCTGCAATTCGCAGAAACATTATTTCTGTTTCTTGTTTGGACAAGAAAGGTTTTTCGTTTACAATAAAGAACAACATTTGCTCTTTTGCTTTGAATGATTTAACCTATGGTGTTGCGCGTTTGTTTAATGGTTTATATGTTCTTGACTTAGATAATCATGTCTGTAATATAGAAAACAAACGACTTAAAGTTAATGACTCAAATCAAACATACCTCTGGCATTGTCGTCTAGGCCATATAAATGAGAAACGCATATCAAAATTACCTAAGGATGGATACTTGGATAAGTTTGATTTTGAATCATACCAAGAATGCGAATCTTGTTTGCTTGGTAAAATGACTAAAGCCCCTTTCACTGGTAAGGGTCAAAGGGCCACCGAACGTTTGGAGCTAATACATAGTGATGTATGTGGCCCAATGCGTGTGATGACTAGAGGAGGCTACTACTACTTCATAACATTTACTGATGATTTCAGTAGATATGGATATGTATATCTTATGAAGAATAAATCCGATTCTTTTGAAAAGTTCAAAGAATACAAGGCTGAAGTAGAGAAGCAAATTGGCGGAGATGCAAGTATTAAAATCTTATGATCTGATCGTGGAGGAGAATACTTGAGCACAGAATTTAAAGATTATTTAAAGGAGTGTGGTATTGTATCACAACTCACTCCGCCAGGTACACCTCAATGGAATGGAGTTTCAGAGAGGAGAAATCGCACATTGTTGGACATGGTGCGATCGATGATGAGTCATGCAGATCTTCCAATTAGTTTCTGGGGTTACGTTCTAGAAAAAGTGGCTTTCACACTTACCCGTGTTCCTACTAAGAAGGTTCAAAAGACTCCATATGAGATATAAGAGAAGAAACGGTCAGGCATGAAATTTATGAAAGTTTGAGAATGCAAGGCGTTTGTGAAACGTCAAGTATCTGACAAGCTTGGACCTAAATCTGAAGAGTGCAATTTTGTGGGATACCCTAAAGAAACAAAGGCGTATTATTTTTATAGTCCTTCTGAGTAGAAAGTGTTTATTGCTCGAGATGTTGTTTTCATGGAAATAGATTTTGTTTCCAAAAGAAACAGTGGGAGAACTATAGACCTCGATGAAGATCGAGAACAACAAAATAGTATTGAACATGAAGTGGAACAAGAGTAGAATAATGATAATGCTCAACAAACACAGGTTGTTCGTAGAACTGGTAGAATTCGCCATGAGCCAGTGAGATATGGATTTCTCTTGACTCAATGTGGTGATTTGATGCTCATAGATGAAGATGAGCCTCTCACATACCAAGATGCTATGAACAGTCCAGACTCTAAGAGATGACGAGAAGCCATGAAATCCGAGATGGATTCCATGTACGAAAACCAAGTATGGACTTTGGTTGATCCACCTGAAGGGGTAAAACCCATAGGGTGCAAATGGGTTTTCAAGAAGAAAACTGACATGGATGGAAATGTTCAGACCTATAAAGCAAGGCTGGTTGCAAAAGGTTTCAAAAAAATTCATGGTATTGACTATGATGAAACTTTCTCACTAGTGGCTATGGTCAAGTCCAAAAGGATTTTGCTTGCTATTGCAGCATTCCATGATTATGAAATCTGGCAAATGGATGTCAAAACAACCTTCCTTAATGGAAGCCTTGAAGAGGATGTGGATGTGTACATGACACAACCTGAAAGTTTTGTCAATCCAAGGAATGTTAGCAAGATATGTAAATTACGTCGATCCATTTATGGATTGAAGCAAGCCTCTAGGAGATGGAATAGCCGTTTTGATGAAACAGTCAAAGAGTATGGCTTTGTTCAAAACGAAGATGAACCTTGTGTTTACAAGAAGGTTAGTGGGAGCCATGTGGCATTCATAGTACTATATGTTAATGACATACTACTAATGGGGAATGACATACCTTTTCTTAAGGCTGTTAAGACTTGGTTAGGGAGCAACTTCTCTATGAAAGACTTAGGAGATGCATCCTACATTCTAGGAATGAGGATCTATAGGGATAGATCTAGAAGGATGATCGGTCTAAGTCAGAGTACATACATTGATAAGGTTTTGCATCGTTTTGGTATGCAAAATGCAAAAAGGGGATATGTCCCCGTGTCTCAAGGGATAACGATCTCTAAAGATCAATGTCCGAAATCATTGGATGAGAAGGATCGCATGACTAAGGTTCCATATGCCTCAGCAATTAGATCTATCATGTATGCAATCGTATGTACTCGCCCAGATGTTTCGTATGGTTTAAGCATGACGAGCAGATACCAATCTAATCCAGGTGAAGGTCACTGGACGACAATCAAAAATATTCTAAAGTACTTGAAAAGGTCTAAAGATTCATTCTTGGTGTATGGAGGAGAGGAGAAACTGGTTGTAAAAGGTTACACCGGTGCAAGTTTCCAAACAGACAGGGATGATACTGTATCACAGTCTGATTTTGTGTTTTGTCTAAATAGAGGTGCTGTAAGTTGGAAGAGTTCAAAGCAAGAAACAACAGTTGATTCTACAATGGAGGCTGAGTACATTGCAGCTTGTGAAGCAGCTAAGGAAGCTGTTTGGATTCGAAAACTCATTACTGAATTGGGAGTGGTTCCATCGATCGCAGATCCCATTGATCTATACTGCGATAATAATGGAGCCATTGCACATGCTAAAGAACCTAGAGTTCACTCCCGAACCAAACATATACTCAGGAGATATCACCTCATTCGAGAGATTAATGAAAGGGGTGACATACACATATGTAAAGTGCACACAAATGATAACATTGCAGACCCACTGACCAAAGGCTTGTCGCAGACGAAGCACGACGGTCACACTAGTTCCATGGGTATTAGATACATGGGTGATTGGCTCTAGTGCAAGTGGGAGATTGTTAGTGTAGGTGCCCTAGAGGCAATACAATATTTTTTTTATAGACCTTTATGTCATTTGATTATTCAATAAACGTATTTATTATGCTTTAATTGCTGCGATATATTTGTTAGCATAATAAATGTCCTTAGAATCATGATACACATATTATAGTTTAAGTACATGACTTGAACTTGAGATTATATAATATATCACATTCTTAAAGGTCCCTAGTCGAGTATTATTATTATAGGACAATAATAATACATAAATAGACTAGTATGTTGTTTGACTGATAACCACATCTCATTGGTTATAAGTATGGGGATACTAAAGTCAATACATAGGTACATGTAGGAGTACATGATACTGGACAGACCCACAGTGAGATTCTTCATGTTTAATAAAGTCATAAGAAAGATTCACAGTGATAATGGTGTAATTATCCTTTAACTTGAGATCATTATATTTCTATATGAGGATTAATATACTTTGACTACATTAAAAGTTACCTTTGACCGGGTGATGATAAAAGTGGATATCGGGTATATCATGAGTCGTATGAGAAATATGAATGATAGATAAAGGATTTAACCCTCCTATAATTAGGAGAGATATTATTGGCCTCTTGATTGAGTGAGACTATAAAATGCATGGCCGTGCTCAAATAATGATTTGTTTTTCATAGTCTACTCATGGATCAAGTAAACCCGGATTAAATGTTGTAGAGGATGACTAAATACATGCCTCAAGTTTAATCTATAATATATATGGTTAAAGGGATTATATTACACGGAAACATTACTCATGAAAGGTTTTATCGAATCACGATTTAATTATTATTTAATTGAGTAGCGATGATGTATTACTAGATGCCGCTCATTGTTTATAATTTTATTGGAGAATAAAATTATTGCCAATTAAATAATATCCTATAGGGTCACACGCATGGAGCACTTAGAGGAATAGTTAATTTAAATTATAGATTTAAATTAATTGATGATTATTTGAATTTTATTATATTAATTAAGTGAGACTTAATTAATTGAGATAATATAAATTCAAATTAGAAGAGTATTTCTGCCCATAATAATTTAGTATGACTTAGTTATTAATTAAATAATAGAAATACGTTTTATTATTTAATCCTATACCTACATGGGTTAGGTTTTGCTGAATAGGCCCGTTAACCAGTCATTATAAATAAATAATGATAGGTTAAGTTGCCATTACGTTTTTCATTACAAAAACCCTAGAAGAGGCAGCAACAAAAAGAGGCAGGAACAAACTCGAAACATCAAAGGGAGGCTAGTACATCCATTCCGTAGTCAAGATCGTGAGACATTCTTGAAGGTGCTCGTGTGGATACCATAGAGGTGTTTTTCGAGAGGAAGACACAAGTCGTGAAAGCTAGGATCTTTGTTGAGTTCGTGAAAGTCAAGACCAGAATAGGTATAATTCTGTTTCACCATAATCTGTCCAATCTTATACATGGATCCTGGGTTTGGGTTCCGATTTTTTTTGTCATATTTACGTTTATCCGCTGCGTTTTATGCCTCGGAACCCAACACTTGATTCATTTATCCGTAGAAACAACTTGTTAGACCTTGTAGCATCATTCTTCTCTCATTTGAGCTTGAATGCAATTCATAACAAGTTTAGCTTCATTCTTGACTCGTTCAAACTTAAAACTAACTTGTATCTTTATTCTTGTCTTATTTGTACATGGAAATAACTTGTAAAACCTTGTTGCATGATTCTTCACTCGATTGAACTTGAGAACCATTTATTTTTGACTTGTTCGAACTTGAAAACAACTTATAGATTCATTCTTGAATCATTTGAATTTGAAAACAACTTGTAGCTTCATTCTTCACCCGTTTGTACATGGAAACAACTTATAAAATCTTGTAGCATCATAATTCTTTCTTTTGAGCTTGAATGCAATTCATACCAATTTTAGGCTTCATTTTTGACTTGTTAGAACTTGAAAACAACTTGGAGCTTCATTCTTGACTCGTTTGTGCATGGAAACAACTTGTAAAACCTTGTTGCATGATTCTTCACTCGTTTGAGCTTCAATACAATTCATAACAATTTTAGGCTTCATTCTATAACTCTTTCGAACTTAAAAATAACTTGTAGCTTCATTCTTGACTCATTTAAACGTGAAAACTTGTAAAACCTTATAGCAGTATTCTTCACTCGTTTGAGATTGAATGCAATTGATAACAATTTTAGGATTCATTCTTGACTCATTCGAACTTGAAAACAACTTGTAGCTTCATTCTTGAGTCGTTTGTACATGGAAACAACTTGTAAAACCTTATAGCATCATTCTTCACTCTTTTGAGCTTGAATGCAATTCATAATAATTTTAGAATTCATTCTTGACTCGTTTGAACTTGAAAACAACTTGTAACTTCATTCTTGACTCATTTATACGTGCAAACAATGTGTTAAACCTTGTATCATCATTCTTCTCTCGTTTCAGCTACAATATAATTCATAACAATTTGAGATTTCATTCTTGACTCGTTCAAACTTGAAAACAACTTTTAGCTTCATTCTTGACTCGTTTGAACATGAAAATAACTTGTAAAATATTGTATCATCATAATTCACTCTTTGAGTATTGAATGCAATTTATAACAATTTTAGGCTTCATTCTTGACTCGTTCGAACTTGAAAAGAACTTGTTAGTTCATTCTTGACTCATTTATACGTGGAAACAACTTGTAAAACCTTATAGCATTCTTCACTCGTTTGAGATTGAATGCAATTCATAACAATTTTATGTTTCATTCTTGACTCGTTCTAACTTGAAAACAACTTGTAGGTTCATTCTTGACTCGTTTGTACATGGAAACAACTTGTAAAACCTTGTAGCATCATTCTTCACTCGTGTGAGCTTGAATGCAATTCATAACAATTTTAGGATTCATTCTTGACTCTTTCGAACTTGAAAACAACATGTAGCTTCATTCTTGACTCATATATACATGGAAACAATGTATTAAACTTTGTATCATCATTCTTCTCTTATTTAAGCAACAATATAATTCATAACAATCTTAGATTTTATTCTTGACTCGTTCAAACTTGAAAACAACATTTATCTTCATTCATGACTCGTTTGAACATGTAAATAACTTGTAAAACCTTGTAGCATCATAATTCACTCTTTTGAGTATTGAATGCAATTCATAACAATTTTAGTCTTTATTCTTGACTCATTCAAACTTGTAAAGAACTTGTTGGTTTATTCTTGACTCGTTTGTGCATGGAAACAACATGTAAAACCTTGTTGTAAGATTCTTCACAAGTTTGAACTTGAGAACCATTCATTCTTGACTTGTTCGAACTTGAAAACAACTTATAGATTCATTCTTGACTCATTTGAATTTGAAAACAACTTGTAGCTTCATTCTTCACTCGTTTGTACATGGAAACAACTTGTAAAACCTTTTAGCATCATAATTCTTTCTTTTGAGCTTGAATGCAATTCATAACAATTTTAGGCTTTATTTTTGACTTGTTCGAACTTGAAAACAACTTGTAGCTTCATTCTTGACTCGTTTGTGCATGAAACAACTTGTAAAACCTTGTTGCATGATTCTTCACTCGTTTGAGCTTCAATACAATTCATAACAATTTTAGGCTTCATTCTATGACTCTTTCGAACTTGAAAATAACTTGTAGCTTCATTCTTGACTCATTTATATGTGTAAACAACTTGGAAAACCTTGTAGAATGATTCTTCATTCGTTTGATATTGAATGCAGTTCATAACAATTTAAGGCTTCATTCTTGACTCGTTCGAACATGAAAACAACTTGTAGCTTTATTCTTGAGTCGTTTGTACATGGAAATAACTTGTAAAACCTTGTAGCATCATTCTTCGCTCTTTTGAAATTGAATGCAATTCATAACAATTTTAGGCCTCGTTCTTGACTCAAACGAACTTGAAAACAACTTGTAGCTTCATTCTTGACTCATTTATACGTGGAAACAATGTATTAAACTTTGTATCATCATTCTTCTCTAATTTAAGCAACAATATAATTGATAGCAATTTGAGATTTTATTCTTGACTCGTTCAAACTTGAAAACAACATTTAGCTTCATTCATGACTCGTTTGAACATGTAAATAACTTGTACAACCTTGTAGCATCATAATTCACTCTTTTGAGTATTGAGGGCAATTCATAACAATTTTAGGCGTCATTCTTGACTCGTTTATGCATGAAACAACTTGTAAAACCTTGTTGCATGATTCTTTATTCGTTTATACAATTCATAACAATTTTAGGCTTCATTCTATGACTCTTTCGAACTTGAAAATAACTTGTAGCTTCATTCTTGACTCATTTAAATCTGTAAACAACTTGGAAAACCTTGTAGAATCATTCTTCATTCGTTTGATATTAAATGCAATTCATAACAATTTAAGGCTTCATTCTTGACTCGTTCGAACATGAAAACAACTTGTAGCTTTATTCTTGAGTCGTTTGTACATGGAAACAACTTGTAAAACCTTGTAGCATCATTTTTCGCTCTTTTGAAATTGAATACAATTCATAACAATTTTAGGCCTCATTCTTGACTCAAACGAACTTGAAAACAACTTCTAGCTTCATTCTTGACTCATTTATCTGTAGCAACAACTTGTTAGACCTTGTAGCATCATTCTTCTCTCATTTGAGCTTGAATGCAATTAATAACAAGTTTAGACTTCATTCTTGACTCGTTCAAACTTAAAACTAACTTGTATCTTCATTCTTGTCTTATTTGTACATGGAAATAACTTGTAAAACCTTGTTGCATGATTCTTCACTCGATTGAACTTGAGAACCATTCATTTTTGACTTGTTCGAACTTGAAAATAACTTATAGATTCATTCTTGAATCATTTGAATTTGAAAACAACATGTAGCTTCATTCTTCACTCGTTTGTACATAGAAACAACTTGTAAAACCTTGTAGCATCATAATTCTTTCTTTTGGGCTTGAATGCAATTCATACCAATTTTAGGATTCATTTTTGACTTGTTCGAACTTGAAAACAACTTGGAGCTTCATTCTTGACTCGTTTGTGCATGGAAACAACTTGTAAAACCTTGTTGCATGATTCTTCACTCGTTTGAGCTTCAATACAATTAATAACAATATTAGGCTTCATTCTATAACTCTTTCGAACTTGAAAATAACTTGTAGCTTCATTCTTGACTCATTTATACGTGAAAACAACTTGTAAAACCTTATAGCAGCATTCTTCACTCGTTTGAGATTGAATGCAATTGATAACAATTTTAGGTTTCATTCTTGACTCATTCGAACTTGAAAACAACTTGTAGCTTCATTTTTGAGCCGTTTGTAGATGGAAACAACTTGTAAAACCTTGTAGCATCATTCTTCACTCTTTTGAGCTTGAATGCAATTCATAACAATTTTAGAATTCATTCTTGACTAGTTCGAATTTGAAACGAACTTGTAACTTCATTCTTGAGTCATTTATACGTGGAAACAATGTGTTAAACCTTGTATCATCATTCTTCTCTCGTTTCAGCTACAATATAATTCATAACAATTTGAGATTTCATTCTTGACTCCTTCAAACTTGAAAACAAATTTTAGCTTCATTCTTGACTCGTTTGAACATGAAAATAACTTATGAAATCTTGTATCATCATAATTCACTCTTTTGAGTACTGAATGCAATTCATAACAATTTTAGACTTCATTCTTGACTCGTTCGAACTTGAAAAGAACTTGTTAGTTCATTCTTGACTCATTTATACGTGGAAACAACTTGTAAAACCTTATAGCAGCATTCTTCACTCGTTTGAGATTGAATGCAATTCATAACAATTTTATGTTTCATTCTTGACTCGTTCGAACTTGAAAACAACTTGTAGGTTCATTCTTGACTCGTTTGTACATGGAAACAACTTGTAAAACCTTGTAGCATCATTCTTCACTCGTGTGAGCTTGAATGCAATTCATAACAATTTTACGATTCATTCTTGACTCTTTCGAACATGAAAAAAACATGTTGCTTCATTCTTGACTCATTTATACGTAGAAACAATGTATTAAACTTTGTATCATCATTCTTCTCTTATTTAAGCAACAATATAATTCATAATAATTTGAGATTTTATTCTTGACTCGTTCAAACTTGAAACAACATTTAGCTTCATTCATGACTCGTTTGAACATGTAAATAACTTGTAAAACCTTGTAGCATCATAATTCACTCTTTTGAGTATTGAATGCAATTCATAACAATTTTAGGCTTGATTCTTGAGTCATTGTGACGCCCCCAGATCCGGGGTCAGGGATCCGGGTCATCACGGTCCAATATCCACAACAATAACATCATTCACCTGCTTTAACCATTATAATAACCAAACATAAAAGCAGTGACCCCAAACCAAATACACAACTCGAGTTATAGTCTCAGGAAACGAACTTAAAATTGGTAACAGTTATTACAAACCAATGTAACCTCAGGATCTCACACTACTAACATAACCTCCACATAATGTTACATTAGAGATAAACATTAATCCAAGATCTATAGTCACATTACATATTTTTCAACAAGTCTAGGATTCTAATCTGAAATCCCATCTTTCTTGCACCATTTACCGAAGTCCTGAACCTGACTAGTTCAAGCTCGAATCTTCTTGTTCCTTAACATAATACTCGAGGTAGACAATTCATAGCCATTTCTTTCTGCAAGATATAAGATTTACAAAAAGCAAGAATGAGCCAAAGAATGCTCAGCAAGTTATTTATCAGAATATTTCAAGGAAAAGGTGATAGCCATAATTATCCCAACTGGATATTCAACAATAAAGTACATAACTAGCAATCTGATTGAAGATGTATAGCCAGCTATATCTCGACAATAAATGACACAAGATTCACGATGCAAGAAGATATTCACAACAATAATGCAGTTCACATTACTGCAATACAACAATTTAAGTTCATAATTTTTGAGACTGACAGTATCAATAACTTAGCACAATGGCCTCAATCACCGAGTACCATTCGTTTGAGTACCAATAAGCAAGCAGTTCAATATACTGCGAAAAGAATGAATGAAAGTTCAACAATTCCCATTAACACTATCAGTAACTTAGCACCACGGCTTTCGTTATAGTGTAGGAACAATGAAACTGATATATACGAATAAAACAGTACTCAAAACAACCAACCAACTCAGAGTGGATTACATTCCCGTTGACACTATCGGTAACTCAGCACCTAGGCTTTCGTTACAGTGCAACGTCAAATTCCAATTGGAAGAAACGGGATTAACTGGAGATTTTTCAACGCCTTATTGTACTCGATGATCAGTCGCATGTACAATCGACATTTCGTCATTTTCTATACTAGTAGAAGGACAACCCCTTATCGGGACGTCACCCTAGGCAACTCATGGGCCTTTAATTACGGCTGGGTCGTGCGTCCCCGACCTCTTACGCAACTTTTACTCGAGTCCCTGATGAATACTTTAAAAATCATCAAACCTAGAAGGAAATTTAATCAAACCCTCTAAATAAGAACAATCCACTCTAGGATTTCAATCAACTGTTAAGGAAGGGAATTTAATACCACCTCCCAGAACAACACAACAATCCATCACAGGATTTCAATCAACAGCTAAGGAAGGGAATTTAATACACCTTCTAGAACAACACAACAATCCATCACAGGATTTCAATCAACAGATAAGGAAGGGAATTTAATACACCTTCCAGAACAACAACAATCCACTCTAGGATTTCAATCAACAGATAAGGAAGGGAATTTAATACAACCTTCCAGAACAACAACAATCCACTCTCGGATTTCAATCAATAGATAAGGAAGGGAATTTAATACAACCTTCTAGAACAACACAACGATCCATCACAGGATTTCAATCAACAGATAAGGAAGGGAATTTAATACACCTTCTAGAACAACACAACAATCCATCACAGGATTTCAATCAACAGATAAGGAAGGGGATTCAATACAACCTTCCGGAACAACAACAATCCACTCTCGGATTTCAATCAACAGATAAGGAAGGGAATTTAATACAACCTTCCAGAACAACACAACGATCCATCACAGGATTTCAATCAACAGATAAGGAAGAGAATTTAATACAACCTTCCAGAACAACACAACGACCTATTGTAAGATTTCAATATCTGACAATAGCTTGCCTCCCGAAACAAGGTGGGAGTACTCTCGAAACATCTGGGTTGACTCTCAGTCAAAGAATTCAATAAGACAGAAACCCTTGAATCAAGGAGACTCAAGAACGCGACCGGGGAGCCGCTAATACTGGTTGAAATAGACTCCACAAAATACTATATGTTTGGAGTAAGATAATGGGTCTTAAAGGCACCAATACAACTGGGAGGAATATCGGAGCCGGACGTTACCTCCCGAACCTGGAGTTATCGACTCAGAATAAATACAAAGTATCCGACTCATCGCTCGCTATTTATTATTTAATGAAAATAGTAATTTAGGAATTTTAGACAACTCCAGAATATTTTTAAAGAACAAATAAATATTTTATTAATATTTAGGAGGCCCAGAATAGTCCTCGAAAAATATTAAAAGGATTTAAAAGAATTAAAATATTTAATTCGAATATAATCAAGATTATTTAATATTTAAATAATCTTAAATGATTCAACATATTTAAATAATATTTAATCAATATTAAATAATATTTAAATAAACCAAAACGAGTTGAAAGTATTTAATCAGTAGTTAAATACTTTTAAATGTCCTAAAATATTTAAATAATATTTAATCAATATTAAATAATATTTAAATGATTTCAAATGCCCTGAAAGTATTTAATTAACCTTTAAACACTTTCTATACTCTTTAAATAATATTTAATAAACTAAATATTATTTAAAACATTGAACCTCGACTAACCGTCGAGACACGCTAAACTACTCCCGGTCGACCACCAAAAAGATATGCTCAACACCAAATTCAGTTATACAAAACTGAAGAATAAACGTCCTCTAACTTTTTAAGAGGTTCAGAGGCGCGAACACACAGTATATAGTTCCATCCGAATGGAACTTCAAACACCACAGAGCTTTATAACCAATAAACCGTTATAAAGTCTAGAGTTTAGAAAGCTGCTATACGAACTCTGACTTTTCAAGAAGTTCAGAGTCGTCTCAGAATTAGGTTGAAAGAGATTCGAAACAACTCACGATAAGCAATCTTAACAACTTATGCATACTCTTGTCATAAATCAGAATTAAAATGACAAAGCGTCGGATACTTGCATACTCTAAGTTTTCGAGAAGTTCAGAGTAGCAGAAGAATCAAGTTATATATGAACAAGACAGTTCAAGGTGAAATGCCGACGTACATTTCCAATAACAATAATGAGCTAAGTAGTTCCAAACACAACAAAAATGTATAATCAAAGAACTTATCATCAAGTCAAAGATTTCAAAAGTTTTGGCATCACCATGAATCAATAATATTCTGATATGGAATAAAACGATAGAGTTGGAAACTTGCCTGAAGTCCAAGGAATGTTATTCCAGCTTCTCCACGCTCCGGGTACTCTATAATCATATAAGAACCCACTCTTAGTATACATATGCATGTATCAGGTTAATTGTAATTTATACAATTACTCTACATTTCGCCCGGTACTTCACCTCCTCGGGCCTACTTTAGCTATTCATAAAACTATCCTCTCAACAGTTTTTAATCAAGTTCTTTGCACCTCCGTATAGTCATGATATTCCTCAACAACTTCCGTTACTGGGTCGACTCGAGACAAGTTCTCTATCTTGCCCGAAATCTTTTCCAAAACGGTTGTTTAACCTTTTCTTACATTCATTTCACTCCAACACCCTGTTTTCTAGCATTTTTAATAAATTGGAAATTAATCTATTTGACATGAATCTCTCTCTGAGATCATCTATGATTGACAAGGAATATCCCATAAAAGTTTCAGATTTTATTAAGCTCTGTAGCTAGTCCAATCATAGCCTCAAAGTTGGACAAAAACAGGATTTTCATTTCCTGCGCTACCGTTACTAAATTGGCCATAAATTTTGACTCGTTACTCCAAATGACACAAAATTAGCGCGTAAATGATCTACATACTATCTACTATCCATTCATCTCATCAAACTACTCAGACCAGTTGAGAAATGTTCCCAGATTTTTCTGGACAGTTACAGCAGTAAGGTCAAGAAAAAAATGGCATGGTTTCGTTTGTAAACTCATCGTTTTCCATTTTTATACTACTCCAATCCAACCAACAACAATCCCAAACCCCTCAAACAACATCAACAATTAACATATGACAATCTCAAGCCGAGAAATCAGTCACTATTATGAAAATGTAACTAAAAATCAAATGAGCAACCAAGCTTGATATAACTCTTGTACTAAAACCACAATATCTCAATGATCGTTAATCGAAATGACACAATTCTTTCTCCATGAACATCTTGGATGTTCCTATTATTTTACATACAAGTTTCAAGATTTATGGAGTAACCTAGCTAGGGTGATAGCAGCTCCAAATTCAGTGATCACAGACTTTAACATTTCTGGACTATCTTTACTAAATAATTCATATCTTTTTACTCACAACTCCGATTGACATGATTTTTACGGCCAAATGATCTAGAGACTACCCTCTTTCTAACCAAGTCCCTAACTGATCAATAATGGCAATGTAGCCACGTCGGGTCCCTTGATCAATTGGGAGGCAGAAACAGGGCAGGCATGACCTGTTTGTATGCTCATCATTTACCACTTCTTTACTTGCTCAATTCAACTCTCACAACTCTCAAACATTTTATACTACTACTTGGGAATGTACTCAAGACATCCCAAGCCCAATCACAATTAATCCATACTCCAAATGTTACCAACAATTCATAGTAATTCAGCCAACAACTCATTCATGCTCTTACAAGCTTATTATCACTACCCATGGCTTATACAACAACATACCATCATTATACTCCATTAACAATATTATTCAGTTATACTAAAATCAAATCCCATCTCCAAAACTCAATCAATAACTCAGACAACTACATACAAAATCAATATAACACATATACTAACTACCCATACAATTCTCTTTGATTTCTAGGCCAACACTTTCCAAAATCTGAAACTATCAGTTTATGCAAACCAAGAAACGAACTAGAGAAGATAGGAGGTGAGGAGAGTGCTTACCATGAATGCATAGAGCTCGAGAAGAGCTTCGTTTTGAGTGGTAGAACGCGTAAAACTGCCATGGCAATCTCAAGTTACAAGCTTTTCTTCATCGCCCTTTTTCATCTCTTTTCTACTCGGGATTTCGTCCCCAAATAAGGAAATGGAAGTGTTCAACTACCCATGTCTTGTATAAGCTTATACAATTATCACCCAAGCTCTAGCATGCATAATATGTATGATTAGGCACTAAAACACAACTCAAGCTACTATTCATTATCTTGCATTTTCATAAAAATCAAGAGAATCTATGGTTAACTAAGCATAAGATTTTAGTATGTGTTAGATATGAAGCATACCTTTGTTTTAAGCTCTTAAACTTAAGAAATGATCAAGTAATGGTGGAGCTTGAGCTCTTCTTCTTCCTCTTTTCTTGCCTTGGCCGAATGCTACTGGAAATGGGGGAGAAGGACTTGCCTTGTCTTTGTTTTTAATTTTTGCTAAAATGAAAAGTTAGGCTAACTTAATCCAAGTCAAGGCTTAGTCAATGTTGGATTACTTGACTTTAGTCAATTATACTTGCTTGCATTATATATATAGCAATTCAAGTATTTCTCTTCCTTTTTCTTGTATAAAATTTCGGTTCCCATAAATAATCTAGGTAGTGTTTTGATCTTCGTTTTCGTAACGATTCGCGACAACGCGAATAATCGCTACCTCGTTCCGGAACTTTCTAATAAAATTATTCTCCACCAAAACACTACTCACTAATCATTAGTCATTTCATACTCTTTTATAAACTTCAACCTATTTATTTAAAAGGGTTTGGATGCGATTCTCCGGATAAAATATACTAAGGAAGTATTACGTATATTACGTAGACTAACTTAAAAATACGAACTACTCAATATTTTTAAGTTATGAATCTCCCAGCTCTGGTGAGATTTACATACACTCATTTATCTCACACATTAATAATACGACTTCATATCTTAAGTTCCTTATGATAATATATCCATAAAATCGTTTATTCATAAAACGAAAAATTTTATCCAAAAATCTTAATAATCTCAAGCGTCGAAAATTCGGGTTATTACACTCATTCAAACTTGTAAAGAACTTGTTGGTTTATTCTTGACTCGTTTGTGCATGGAAACAACTTGTAAAACCTTGTTGCAAGATTCTTCACACGTTTGAACTTGAGAACCATTCATTCTTGACTTGTTCGAATTTGAAAACAACTTATAGATTCATTCTTCACTCATTTGAATTGAAAAACAACTTGTAGCTTCATTCTTCACTCGTTTGTACATGCAAACAACTTGTAAAACTTTTTAGCATCATAATTCTTTCTTTTGAGCTTGAATGCCATTCATAACAATTTTAGGCTTTATTTTTGACTTGTTCGAACTTGAAAACAACTTGTAGCTTCATTCTAGACTCGTTTGTGCATGAAACAACTTGTAAAACCTTGTTGCATGATTCTTCACTCGTTTGAGCTTCAATACAATTCATAACAATTTTAGGGCTTCATTCTATGACTCTTTCGAACATGAAAATAACTTGTAGCTTCATTCTTGAGTCATTTATACGTGAAAACAACTTGTAAAACCTTATAGCAGTATTCTTCACTCGTTTGAGATTGAATGAAATTCATAACAATTTTAGGTTTCATTCTTAACTCGTTCGAACATGAAAACAACTTGTAGCTTTATTCTTGAGTCGTTTGTACATGGAAACAACTTGTAAAACCTTGTAGCATCATTCTTCGCTCTTTTGAAATTGAATGCAATTCATAACAATTTTAGGCCTCGTTCTTGACTCAAACGAACTTGAAAACAACTTGTAGCTTCATTCTTGACTCATTTATCCGTAGAAATAACTTGTTAGACCTTGTAGCGTCATTCTTCTCTCATTTGAGCTTGAATGCAATTCATAACAAGTTTAGGCTTCATTCTTGACTCGTTAAACTTAAAACTAACTTGTATCTTCATTCTTGTTTTATTTGTACATGGAAATAACTTGTAAAACCTTGTTGCATGATCCTTGACTCGTTCGAACTTGAGTACCACCCATAACAATTTTAAGCAGCATTCTTGACTCGTTCGCACCTGAAAACAACTTGTAGCTTCATTCTTGACTCATTTATATGTGGAAACAAATATGAAAACCTTACATCAGCATTCTTCACTCGTTTGAGCTTGAATGCAATTCATAACAATTTTAGGTTTCATTCTTGACTCGATAGAACTTGAAAATAACTTGTTGCTTCATTCTTTACTCATTTGTACGTGGAAAAGACTTGTAAAACCTTGTAGAATCATTCTTCACTCGTTTGAGCTTTAATGCAATTCATAACAATTTTCGGCTTCATTCTTGACTCTTTCGGACTTGAAATTAACTTGTTGCTTCATTCCTGGCTCATTTGTATGTGAAAACAACTTGTAAAACCTTTTGCCATTGTTTTTTACTCATTTGAGCTTGAATGCAATTCATAACAATTTTAGGCTTCATTCTTGACTCGTTCGAACTTGAAAAAAACTTGTAGCTTTATTCTTGAGTCGTTTGTACATGGAAACACCTTGTAAAATCTTGTAGCATCATTCTTCGCTCTTTTGAACTTGAATGCAATTCATAACAATTTCAGGCCTTATTCTTGACCCATACGAACTTGAAAATAACTTGTAGCTTCATTCTTGACTCATTTATCCATAAAAACAACTTGTTAGACCTTGTAGAATCATTCTTCTCTCGTTTGAGCTTCAATGCAATTTATATCAATTATTGCTTCATTCTTGACTCGTTTGTACATGAAAACAACTTATAAAGCTTTTAGCATCAATCTTCACTCTTTTAAGCTTGAAAGCAATTCCTAACAATTTAGGCTTCATTCTTGACTCGTTCGAACATGAAAACAACTTGTAGCTTCATTTTTGGCTCATTTATACGTGGAAACAACGTGTAAACCTTGTAGCATCATTCTTCACTCTTTTGAGCTTGAATGCATTTCATAACAATTTTAGGCTTCATTCAAGACTTGTTCGAACTTGAAAACAAATTGTAGCTTCATTTTTGGCTCATTTATACGTGGAAAGAACGTATAAAACCTTTTAGCATCATACTTCTCTCGTTTGAGGTTCAATGTACTTCATAACAATTCAAGGCTTTATTCTTGACTCGTTCGAACTTGAAAACAACTTGTAGCTTCATTCTTGACCCGTTTGTATATGGAAACAACTTGTAAAACCTTGTACCATCATTCTTCACTCTTTTGAGCTTGAATGCAATTCATAACAATTTTAGGCTTCATTCTTGACTCGTTCGAACTTGAAAACAACTTGTAGGTTCATTCTTGACTCCTTTGTACATGGAACCAACTTGTAAAACCTTGTACCATCATTCTTCACTCTTTTGAGCTTGAATGCAATTCATAACAATTTTAGGCTTTATTCTTGACTCTTTCGAACTTAAAAACAAATTATAACATCATTCTTGACTCATTTATACGTGGAAACATCTTGTAAAACCTTATAGTAGTATTCTTAACTCATTTGAGATTGAATGCAATTCATAACAATTTTAGGCTTCATTCTTGACTCGTTTGAACTTGAAAACAACTTATAGCTTCATTCTTGACTCATTTATACATGAAAACAATGTGTAAAACCTTATAGCATCATTCTTTTCTCGTTTGAGCTACAGTGTAATTCATAACAAATTTGAGGCTTCATTCTTGACTCGTTCAAACTTTAAAATAATTTTAGCTTCATTCTTGACTCGTTTGTACATGAAACCAATTTGTAAATTTTAGCAAAAAAAACTTGTTAAACCTTCTAGCATCATAATTCACTCTTTTGACCTTGAATGCAATTCATAACAATTTTAGGCTTCATTCTTGACTCGTTCGAACTTGAAAAGAACTTATAGGTTCATTCTTGACTCGTTTGTACATGAAAATAACTTGTAAAACTTTTTTGTATGATTTTTCACTAGTTTGACCTTGAGAACCATCCATAACAATTTTAAGCTTCATTCTTGACTCGTTCAAACTTAAAAACGACTTGTAGCTTCATTCTTGACTCGTTTATACCCGGAAACTTGTAAAAACTTATGGCATCATTCTTCACTCTTGTGAGCTTGAATGTAATTCATAACAATTTTAGGATTCATTCTTGACTCGTTTGAACTTGTAAATATCTTTTAGCTTCATTCTTGACTCATTTATACGTGGAAACAATGTGTTAAACCTTGTATCATCATTCTTCTCTCGTTTAAGCTACAATATAATTCTTAACAATTTGAGGTTTCATTCTTGACTCGTTCAAACTTGAAAACTGTTAGGAATATATTCATTTGATGATGTACAAAATACTAGAACAAGGTCTAGATTAGTTTATCTGTAATAAGTCTTTCTAGTCTCTGAAATGTATAATCAGAGTCTAGATAGTCAACATTCATGTTACTTGTATTTAGGAGAATTTCTATAGAAAGTGAAACCAGAGTCTGCATGAAGATCAGAGTCTGGAAGGTGATCAGAGTCTATAGACTATCAAAGTCTATGATCTATCAGAGTCTACATACGATCAGAGTCTGAAGATCATCAGAGTCTAAAGGTGTTCAGAGTCTATACAGTTAAAGTTAAATTTGGAAAAAGATCACAGGAATGGAAAGTCCTCGAAGATCAAGATAAATATATTGCAGATATGCTATGGGAAAGAAAGATAATTCTAAAAGGAAACTATTAACTAATAATTAGGAATTTTATTCCTATTGTAATTTTTATCTTTCTGTTATTAGTTGATAAGCAGCTCTCTATATAAACTCTATGTAACCTAATTGTAAAGGTGTGTAAAAAAGTCGAAGAATAATTTGTCTGAGTGATATTTTTGTGAGAGCATAGAGATAGAGAGAGTTATTGTGAATAACACAGAGAAGCTGCTAGGGTTTGTGTACACCCTAGGAGAGTTTTGTATTCAATCATCAATAATATAAACAGTACTTATTCGTATCTTTGTGTTTGATCTTTGTTCTTAATTCATATTGAGTTGGTTTTAAATCAGGCATACAAGTAACACAAGTATTCAACCCCCCCTTCTACTTGTGCAACTGGGAAAACAATTTATATCAGAGCCTAACGTTTAAAATCGATTAAAGATGTCTGGAAACAAAGATGGCAATTCTAAGATTCATATGCTTAAAAGAAACGAGTTCACCCACTGGAAGGTTAAGATGCTGCACCATCTGGAAGCAACAGACCCTGACTATCTTGAAAGAATTCATGAAGGACCCTATGTGCCCTTAAAGCTTGTTCCTCAAATAAATGAAGAAGGCAAAGTAACTGAAGAACATTTCATTGAGAAACCAAAGGCTGAATGGACAAAAGAGGACAAGGAGAATGTCCTTAAGGAGGCAAAGGTCAAAAACATACTCTTCAACAGTTTGGATTCTTTTCTTACAAACTGTGTTATATCATATCAAACTGCTAAGGAGATGTGGACAAAACTTGAAGTGCACTGTCAAGGGACTAAAGATGTCAAGAAGAATGCTAGGTCATTGCTAATTCAAGAGTATGAGTATTTTGAAGCAAAATCTGGAGAATCTATCACTGAGATGTATGATAGGTTTATAAAACTCTTGAATGAGATGGCTATGCTTGGTAAGGTTTATGATTCTGAAGATACAAACACCAAGTTTCTGAGAGCACTTCCTGAAGAGTGGGACAATAAGACTACAGCCATAAGGGAAGCTAGAGATTTGGATGAGCTAACTCTAGAAGAATTGTATGGAAGACTTAAGACATATGATTTGGAGATGCAATAGAGAAAGAATAAGAAGTCTGTAAATATAAAATCTATGGCACTCTTGATGGAGTCTGAGAAAGAACAACAGGAACAACCCACAGAAGCTAGAATCAAGGATTCAAGAAAGAAGGGTAAAGCTGTTGTGGAGTCAGAGTCTACTGACACAGACTCTGATTCTGATGAAGAGATTAATATAAGTCAAATGATGGCTATGTTTGCTAAAAATTTCAAAAGAATGAAATTCAACAAAAGAACTGGCAAATTTAGCAAGAGGCCATCATTCAAGAACGAAGATGAGAAGGTTGAGAAGAGCAAGAGTACTATAATCAAACTTGACAAATCAGAGGTCAAATGTTTCAACTGTGGAATATTGGGGCACTTTGCCAGTGAATGCAGAAAGTCAAAAAGTCAAGGAAAAGGAAAAACACTTCCATCAACAGGAAAGGATTGGGCAGATTCAAGCTCAGAGTGTAAAGCATAATGTAACGTAACGTAACATGTAACCGAGGAAACTAACTCAACACTGATGGTCGGTAACTTATATTAAAATGAAGCACGGAATCGACTGTGAATCGTTTACAAGTTGAATACAAAAGACCAAAACATTAGATGAAGCTTTGAAGACATTGAAGATCACTGAAAGAAGTTCATTAACATGTTCAAGCCTCAGTGAAGAATAAAGATATAGTGTTTCAGAGGTTCAAAAGATGTCAGAGGTTTTACAACAGAGAAGTCAAGGGATTCCAGTGAATTACAGAAGCACTTCTTAACAGCTAGAGAAACAGGGCCAATTGAATAGTCAAGAAGATGTGAAGATCAAGTTCGTGTTAGTCGTTTGTGAACCAGACCAGTTGCACTAAACGTCGGCACAAAAGGAATTGAGAACTGCATCTATGTTAGAAAAGAATTGGCTGTATAACCGTTGTGTGCTAAAGCTCGGAGAAAATCAAGTTCAAGTAGTAAAGGTAAATTTATTAACTTGGTTGCAGTGAAAAGAAATATTGCAGAGCTTTGAATCGTTGGAAAAATGGCTAAGGTGAACTACCGTTTAGCTGTTTGACTGTTTTGTCTTATTCACCGACGGTTGGGTCTCCTGTTTGGCTATTTCGTCTTATTTACCGACGGTTAGCAAATCACTCGACGGTTACCATTTTGGATGTATTATTAATTCCATTTCACTCGACGGTTATGGTTTTAATAATTCATTTGAGTCGATAGTTATAACTGATAGTTGGGTTTGACTGTTTCATCCATTTCACTCGACGGTTACAGTATCTCGATAGTTAAGGGACTCAGATAAATATCCAGATTATTTATTCCATCGACGGTTAAGTCACTCGATAGTTATGGCAGTTCGATAGTTGAAGGTTTAAGATTATTTAATCTACAGCCAGCCACAGCATGCCACCTATCATTGATATCCTTGAGCAGAATTGTTTTAAGTGATTTATTTCAGTCTCGACGGTTATCAACAGACTCACCGATGGTTATAAATTAAATGTCTCGACGGTTGTTAATTCAAGAAGTGAGAAGCAATCTATTTACTTGGTTCTCAGAAGGCCACGTAGTAGATTGAAAAAGCCTACACAATAAAGCAGCAAAGCCAAGCCTTTGTGATTGATTTTCACAATAATTCATTATTCATTCAGTTACAGATAGAAAAAATACAGAGCAAAGAAGAGAGACACAGAGAAGCCATTAACGTTGTTTGAGCTAGTGTCATATTTATTGTTCGTATTGATTGTTATTGTTGTATTGTAACTGTACTAGTGAATCAGTTGAAGCTAATCTACGGATTAGAGTTGTGTAGCACCTTCGTGGTTTATATTAATAAAACGATATATTCCTTGAACGAACTGTGTTTGTGTTTGTGTTAACTGTGTGCATACCTTGTGTTTGATTTAATATCTGTTCGAACTGTCAATTAGTCCATAACAAATCATTCCGCGAATATTTTATAAATTGGACAGTATCGTATTCAACCCCCCTTCTACGATATTTGGGACTAACAATTGGTATCAGAGCTTACTGATTGAGTTTACAAATCAGGATCTATTGTTCGGACTTCAGTATTAAGCTTCTGGAATTTTTTCGCGAATTTTTTAATTTTCAAAATATTTCACTCAGAAATTTTTTGAACTTTAAATAATTTTGAAAAGTTCAATATCATGAGTTCTCAGAAAGTAGGAAGTATTAAGGTTCCTCAGTTTGAAAGAGTGAATTATAATCTCTGGAAAAAGAAGATGACCCTGTTTATTAAGGCTGCAAATCTGTTGTACATGGGTATCTTAGAGAACGGACCGTTTGTACCAATGAAGATGATTCCTGAATCTACAGTGGACGGAGTAAGAGTTCCTCAAAGGTCTACTCCAAAGGATCCTACAGAGTTCACTGATATAGAGAAAGAAATTGTTGCATTGGACACAGGCCTTCAGTTGATTATTGTTGACTCAATGGATGAAGACATGTGCCATCAAATTCTAAATTGTATATCTGGAAAGCACATGTGGGAAACCATCGAACTGATTATGGAAGGAACAGAAGAAGTAAAAGAGAACCGGTTGGATATACTGACATCAAGATATGAAGCGTTCAAATCTACTCCTGGAGAAACAATCACTCAAGTCTTTGAGCGATATAATAAATTGTTAAATGAATTGAGTATCCAGGGGAAGAACTATCCGTTAAGGGAAACGAACAGGAAGTTTATGTTGACTCTTCCACATCATGTTGAGCATAAAGTTTCTTCAATTAGAGAAAGGGACAACTTCAATGTCATGCCCCTTGAAAAGCTATATGGAAAATTGAAGACTTATGAAATGGAACAAGAACAGAGGTTGATTATCTATGGTTCCGGCTCAGTGGACAGTAAGAGTGCAGCACTAATGAAGACCACAGCTCTTGTGGCAGATGAAGTGAAGACTTCTGAAGCAAAGGTTGTTGAAACCAAGATTGGTGGAGAATTGATCATTGAAGCTGAAATGGCTACAGAATCACAAGCTGAAGAGGAAGATGATTTTTATACATTGGAAGAGCTTGATGAGATGGAAGACAAATCTATGGCGTACTTGGCAGGGCGTTTCAAGCATATAAGATTCAGAAGGAATCCCAAGTACAAGAAAAGTTTTGGTAGCAGATTTCAGAAGACAGGATCATTTTCGGGATCCAACTCAAGAGGTGGTTACAAGTCAAACATGATAGACCGTAGTAAGTTCCGGTGCTACAACTGCAATGAACTAGGGCATTTCGCCACTGAATGTACGAAACCAAGACAAGCAAAAGACAAGAAGGTTTATGAGAAGAAGAGTTTCTACGAGAAGAAAAGCTATGATGAGTTGAAAAGGGAGAATGAGAAGTTGAAACAGAGATTGGATGCTTTGGTTGCAAAACAACAAGGCAAGGCTTACATTGTTGAAGGTAGAAGCTGGGATAACACAGATTCTGAAGAAGAAGAATATGGAAATCTTGCATTAATGGCAGACACTTCAGAAGAATCTCCATCATCAGCACAGGTACCTATTCTCACCACTGTAGATATGTCTCTATCTGAATATAAAAATACTGTTAATGACTTAAGTATAGAGATGTTTAACATTCATACAAGCATGCTAGCTTCTGAAGCAGAAAATGCTAGACTAGTTGCGAAGATTAAAAAGCTAGAATCTGGAAAGGAACAACTAGAGCTTGTAGGAATCACAGTTAATGACCTTAAGGAAAGAAATGAATACTTAGAGAATAAGGTTATTTGTAATGCAGAGGTTGAGACAGCACTTATGGCTAAGATTTCTGAGCTAGAGTTAAAAATGGAAGCTTTTAAGAACTCAGCTAATATTGCTAAAGACATAATGGATAAGCAGAGCTTAGAAAATAAGACATGTATAGGCTTTGACTACGATGAACATAAAAGGAAAAACAAGAAGGATAAAAGGAATATAACTTTCAATGCTTCTAGTACTGTTTTATTAGAAAATGAAAATGTTCCTTTTGTCATTAAGAAAAGTAGTAATCCTATCTTTAAGCTCCCACTCTCAGAACCCTTAGACGAAGATACTATCGTATGGAAACAAGAAATGCTTGTTGAGGATAAGTTAAAAGAGAAAGAAGTTGAGGAAAATAATGTAGAAGAAGTTACACCTAATGAGCCAGTTAAAACTGAATATGTTAAAACTGAATTAGGTGGTAACAAGAACAAGTCAAATAGTAATAGGAATGGGAAAGTAGGTGTTAAAATTGCTAATTCTGCTACACCTGCACCCACTGCACCTAGGAAATTGTGTACTAATTGCAATTCTGCTGGACACCTTAGTCATGCATGTAATAAGGTTAAAGTAGAATCTAATATTCCTGTTGTGCAGAACATGTTTAGCATGAATAGTTTTCATTTGCCTTGTGGTATTACTGGATGTATGCCATGTGCTTTTAATATTATGCATGCTTATTTTAATTTGATGAATGCATCTACTTCTAGTAATTGCATAGGCATAGAAAGAAGCATGAATAACAAAAAGGTAAGGGCAAAGACTGCTAGTCCTCCTAAGGTTAGGAAGGAGACTCAATCTCCTAAGCCAAAAGACAAATCTGTCAAGGCAAAGGAACATGATTCGAGTTCAGTCAAAGTAGAACTTAAAGATGTGAAAACTGAACCTATTACACCATCTGCAAGAACCTCTAAATTTCTTGGACCCAAACAAGTTTGGGTTCCAAAGAAACCTTAATCACTTTGTGGTTGCAGGGCATAGATACTAATGAAAAAGTCATGTGGATTCTGGATGGTGGATGTTCAAGGCACATGACAGGAGACAAGTCCCTGTTGACCAATGTGGTTGAGAAGACCGGCCCAGTTGTAACCTTTGGAGATGACAGCAAAGGCTTTACTAAGGGATATGGTAGTCTGGAAGTTGGAAATGTCATCATTGAAAATATCTCTCTTGTTGACGGTCTGAAGCACAACTTGCTGAGCGTCAGTCAATTTACAGATAAAGGATATAATGTGGACTTCAGGAAGGAAAAGTGTATGATCACCAATAAGAAAGATGAAAAGCTTGCTCTTAAAGGAGTAAGAAAAGGAAATCTGTTCGTAGCTGACTTAAACACTGCAAGCAGAGGAGAAGCAAATTGTTTCTACAGTAGAGCATCCTCTGAATTGAGTTGGTTATGGCACAGAAAACTATCTCACCTGAACTTTAAGGCGATGAATTCTTTAGTAAGAAGAGAATTAGTGAGAGGGTTACCACAGATAGAATTCTACCAAGAAGGACTCTGTGAAGCATGTGAAAAGGGTAAGTCAAAGAAGGTGTCACATAAAAGTAAGGACATGTCAGTTTGGATCTGTTTGGACCGGTTAATGTCATGTCAGTTTCAAAGAAGAAATATGCATTAGTGATTGTCGACGACTACTCCAAGTACACGTGGGTGTTGTTTTTGCATTCTAAGGATGAAACATCTCAAATGGTAATCGATCACATTAAAAAGATTGAGGTAGAAGCTGGATTGTCTGTGCGGACGATCAGATCAGATAATGGAACTGAATTCAGAAATGCAATTCTAAATGAATTCTGTACGAAGCAAGGCATCTCAAGACAATACTCAGCCCCAAGAACTCCACAGCAGAATGGAGTGGTAGAAAGGAAAAATAGGACTTTGATTGAAGCAGCAAGGACAATGCTAAGCCAGTTAAAGCTACCTACATATTTTTGGGCAGAAGCAGTCAACACAGCTTGTTACACTCAGAACAGAACCCTGATTAATAAAGATCTAGAAAAGACATCCTATGAGATTATGACCAACAGAAAGCCATCACTGAAGTACTTTCATGTGTTTGGTGGAAAATGCTATGTATTGAAAGATGAACATATGGGCAAGTTTGATGCTAAAGCAGATGAAGGCATTTTTCTTGGTTACTCACTTGAGTCTAAGGCGTACAGGGTATATGTGATTGAAACTCATAAGGTCATTGAAAGCCTTAATGTAACGTTTGACGACACCAAACTCCCAAGTCTTCAAAATGATAAAAATTCTGAATCTCTGGAAATTGAAAATCTATCAGAATACTACTTAGGAGATGAAGACGTACCTGGTGCTGCATCTGGTAATCATGAACACACGGAGATTGATAATCCAGAGCAAAGCAGTGGAAGTGTTGGTAATACCACACAGTCACAGTCACAGTCTGTATTTCAAAATCAGTCTGTTACTGAACCTGCTAGCTCAACTGGTGGATCATCAAATAATGAAGGCAGCAACTCAGGGGGAGGTGAAGAAGGATCAGCTAGTCGCACTCAACACAACTACGAAGAAGGGCAATCATCAAAGGCTAATCTGCCTAGACAGAGGGTATGGAACAGAGATCATCCCTTTGAATTAATCATTGGTGACCCAGAGAGTGGTGTGAGGACTAGAAGAGCAACGGAAAATGAATGTATGTACTCTGGTTTTCTATCAGAGGAAGAACCTAAAAAGGTTGAAGATGCTCTAGAAGATCCAGATTGGGTGATTGCGATGCAAGATGAACTCAATCAGTTTGATAGGCAGAAAGTTTGGAAACTGGTACCCAGACCTAAAGACAAATCTGTTATTGGCACTAAATGGGTATTCAGGAATAAGTTAGATGAAGATGGCATTGTTACGAGAAACAAGGCCAGACTGGTTGCTAAGGGGTATTCTCAAGAAGAAGGAATAGATTATGACGAGACCTATGCACCAGTAGCAAGACTTGAAGCCATCAGGATGTTTTTGGCATTCGCAACACATTCAGACTTTAAAGTTTATCAAATGGATGTGAAGAGTGCATTCCTGAATGGGGAGCTGGAAGAAGAAGTATATGTAGAGCAACCTCCGGGTTTCGAGAACAAAGATCATATGGACTTTGTGTACTTCCTTTTTAAAGCTCTTTATGGACTCAAGCAGGCGCCTCGAACATGGTATGAAACACTATCTGAATTTTTAATTAAAAATGGTTTTATCAGAGGTGTTGTAGATAAGACTCTCTTTCATAAAATGCACAAAAATAACTTGATATTAGTTCAAGTGTATGTTGATGATATTATATTCGGTTCTACTAATGATGAGCTATGCAAGAGATTTGCTAAGTTAATGCAGAGTAGGTACGAGATGAGTATGATGGGCGAGCTTACGTTCTTCCTTGGACTACAAGTGAGTCAGAAGAAAGATGGGATCTTCATTTTCCAGGCAAAGTACATCAGAGATCTTCTAAAGAAGTATGGACTTGAAGATTCAGCCCCCGCCAAGACTCCAATGCCAACTGCCACAAAGCTTGATGAGGACAAATCAGGTAAATCTGTCGACATCACAAGCTACAGAGGTATGATTGGATCTCTACTTTACTTAACTGCAAGTAGGCCAGATATTATGTTTTCAACTTGCTTATGTGCACGGTTCCAAGCTAACCCAAAAGAGTCTCACCTTATAGCTGTCAAAAGAATTTTTAGATACCTGAAGGGTACTCCAAATTTAGGAATTTGGTATCCTAAAGGTACTGGTTTTGACCTAATCGGCTATACAGACTCGGATTTTGCAGGTTGTAAGATTGACAGGAAGTGTACTATTAGAAGCTGTCAATTCTTGGGAAGAAGATTGGTCTCATGGTATAGCAAGAAGCAGCACTCAGTGTCTACCTCAACAGCAGAGGCAGAATACATCGCAGCAGGTAGCTGTTGTGCTCAGATCCTATGGATGAGAAACCAACTCCAAGACTATGGCTTTATGTTGAACAAGATTCCAATATTCTGCGACAACACAAGCGCCATAGCTATAACCAACAATCCGGTTCAGCATTCACGAACCAAGCACATTGATATCAGGTATCACTTTATACGAGAGCATGTCATGAATGGAATTGTGGAGTTGCATTTTGTACCCACAGAACAACAACTTGCAGACATCTTCACGAAACCACTAGACGAATCTACTTTCTCTAGGTTGGTTAGTGAATTAGGGATGTTAAATTTAAATTAATTTTTGTTTGCGAGGAGTTGTATGGATTCACAAGTTATTGAATTTTTATATCCAAAGGACTTGTGACCTCCAGTCTAACTTATAATCTCGGGCTTATGAATATCAATGTTAATTATCATAAGTATACCAGTTATGCTTTGTGACAATTATTCAATATAGCATAAGTAGTTAACTGCTACATAAGTGTTTGTAGTTAACAAGAAGCATAACAGTCTGTGGTTTAGAATTAATTGGTGGATTTCAATGCTATGAGATCTGGCTGAGAGATTCTATATCAGACAGGTTGTGTTTTTTAGTGAGAAACTGGTAGTACTGACTTGTTTATTCAATGTACTGGTTATCACTGGAAAGCATGTGTAGCAATTACTTTTCATGATCTTATTTTGCATAACTGACATTATGTTTATTCATAGTATGCTTGTATGATCGTTGGGATTGTGATTGGGTTGGTTTAAAATTTTTGGAAATTTTAAAAGTAACAGAGTATGGAACAAAAAAAATTTTTGGTTCCAAAGATTTTAAAGCAACCACATGTGTTTATTAGTATTATTATAATAATTATTAATATCGTCTGTTTGTGGATTTCAAATTGAATTATTATTAATTCGATAGTTATTTCCAAATTAAGCTTCTAATATTTCTATTTTAGGAATATTAATTCTTTAATTTAAGAAATCTCTATTTAATTAATTTTATGAATATTTGAAATTATTTGGTAAGTGTATTTAAATGCTTTTTATTATTATTTTTAATTAGCAAACTCTCGACAGTTACAATTAGATATATTTTTTTCGTAACCATCGAAGTGATTTTAAACAGTACTCGATAGTTATAAAAAAATATATTATATTATAATAGTCGAAGTAGTCTTTTGGTTAATATATATATAATAAATAAATAAATAAATAAATAAATAAACTATCCATCTCGATAGTTACTATCTGGTTAATTATTTTATCTGCTTCGATAGTTAATTTTATTAGCTAACCGTCGAAGTGAATAATTTTATTAATTAATCATTCGATAGTTACGTATTATATATTAGTGTACATCTCGATAGTTACTTTTATTTTATTATTTTTGTAACCATCGAAGTGATTTTCAACAGTACTCGATAGTTATGATAAAATATATTATATTAGTAACAGTCGAATAGTATTTTGGTTAATATATATATTTATATAATAGAAATCTATCCATCTCGATAGTTAGCTTTTATTTTATTATTTTTGATAACCATCGAGTTGTTAAAAAAAAAAAAAAATGTTTCTATTGACTCGCCAGTTAATAACCATATATATATAGTTTCTATTGACTCGCCAGTTAAGTATACGTATTCAGCTGCCTTTTATTATAAACATTCAGCTGCTATTCTTAACTATCGAGTAGAAAATTGATTTTCTTTCCTCATTTTCTACCATTCTAGTACTAGTTTTGAAAATCTAAACCCATAGAATTGTAGATCTAGTCATCCCGAATTATTTGATACCAGCCTTGTATCGTTTGGTTTCAGTTTTGTTTCGGGTATTTCAAACTTTGGGATTTTTTCTAGGGTTTGTTTGAGGTCAAAAAATCAAAACAAAAATAGTTTCACCATTCAAATCTCTCCTAGTTTAGCATATATTTTTTTCACGATTTTTGGAGGAGCTTTGAATTTTAGTGTTTTCGGTTCGTTATCGAGTCTAATTAAATTCGTAATTAATTGTTTAAAGTTAAAATTTTCGATAATTTTTACTAGTTAAAAATGGTTGGAATTTTTACTATTACCAAAACGAATTTAGTTGCCGAGTTTGACATTCAGTCCCTTCCTGCTAATTATCGGGCCTGGGCACGAGTGTTACTCGAATATTCTCGAGTGAGGTATGCCTTAGTAACAGACGTGATATTAAATCATAATATGTTACGAGACTGTTACTGTTCTGCATATAACTCTTCAGCTGTTGATGAACTGGCTTTTACATTTAGTATTGCTAATCGGGAAATCCGGGTGACGGAGCTAGATTTGAATCGTATCTTAAGATTCCCTGAGAATAATCTAGTCCCTTATCCCAATTCCGAACAATTAACTCAGTTCTTCACGACTATCAACTACGTTAATCCTAATCTCCACGACTCGGGTGAAAGGTGTAAACATCATTTACCTAAGGAATGGAATTTCTTTTTCCACACTCTTATGCAATGTTTCTCTTACAAAAAGTTCAACACACACAGTATTTCAAGTTTTTATCGAACTTTAGGCTTCAGTGTTGCTAATAATTGTAGGATAAATTTTGGTAGGTTATTATTGAATCAGATGTTGTATGTAATGGGATCGGTGGAGTACAGAAACCTTCAAATCACTAATGTTGAGTGTTACTTTCCACGGTTCCTACAGCTTATCCTTAATGATCTAACGACTAACGAGGAAAAACTACTATATACTAGTAGTGTTACCTCTTTGTGTATGAAACAGAAAAACAGGATAGCCAACACTCTGAACAATAACAGAAACTACATCAACGAAGCACCTGCTCAAATGACTGAATACATGCAGGGTTGTGTAGTGGACATGGAAAGAGACGAGCCTCAAGGGCCTCAAGAAAATGATCAGGTCCCTGAACCAGTGCAAGAATCAGTTCCAGTAGCTACTCCTGTAGAGGATTTAGCTCAAGAAGAGGAAGTGGTTCAGGTGACAGAGGAATTACAAATTTCAGGAGATGGATTTCAAAGTATATCTGGAGGAGATTCTATAGGTCATGCTGACAGTCAGAAATCATATCATCCTTGGACTCCTACAGGTAGTACTCAAGGTAGTCTTCATGTCTCTGACTCTTCAGCTTATTCTAATTTGCAAGATCTTTTTGGAGAAAGTGTCATGAACCTATCAGCTGAGCCCTCTGTGGTTGTAGGACAAGGCAATGAATCTGAAACCCAACATATTCTAACCACTGCCTCAGAACTAAACACTATAACCACCTTACCTTTATCATCACTCCAACCCCTAAAAAGAAAATTTGTGAGTGAGGGAGATAGTGCCTCAGAAGCACCACATAAGGAAGGTGAGGGAACCCAAACAGCTCTACCTCTGACTAGACGTCGATTAGAAGAACTTGAGGTATCTGTTAGCCCATCTATACCCTCTCAAAAGGATATAGAGCTGAAAAAGGCAAATACACAGTCTTTGGGGACATCCTCTCAACAGGGTGAACCTATTGAAATTCGCCCGTCGGCCAGGGCATCTGAACGAGTGTCAATAATTGAGCCTCCAACCAAGTTATATGTTGCACTGAAAGGAGCACACACACAGGAGTAATTGACGGATGTTGCTACTACTGTAGCAGAACCTATACAGGTAGATCCTGTACAGGTCATGCCTTCACAGGCTATTGCGGGAGTCACGGGTCCTTCATTGCTAAACATTACAGGATCCAATGTGATAAGCCCCCCAGGAGGAACATTCATGGCTCCTAATAAGGAGGTCTCCACCACTATTAGTGGAAAGGAGAAGCAACTACTTGGCAATAGTTCTTCGGATGAGCCATTTAGGATTTTCACTGCAGGTACAGAAGACTTGCTGGAGTCGATGAGAGTGAGTGAAACACCAACAGAACGTTTGAGTGATCATAATTCACCCACACCTCTAAGACCGAGCGAGAGAATTGAGAGACAAACACCTACAGAACCTGTCAGTGAGACACCTACCAGCCAAATAAATACCCTCACAATGCACACACAATCTCTAAGTCAAAGGGTTTATAACCTGGAGACTACTGTCACCGAAATGAAATCTGAATTTCACAGCAATGTCATGGAAATAAAATCTGTCCAGTACAACATGTTGCAGGATTTGCAGAATTTCAAGACGGATATGAAAAAGTTTGTTACAGATTTGTTTGAAAAGCATCAATCTCAATCTACTCAAATCCCTGCATCGGAGGATAACACAACTAAGGGGGAGATGATAGTGCGAGAACAAGAAAAAGAATCTGGTGCAGAAATGAGGAGTAAAGACAAAGGTAAAGGAAAGTTGGTAGAGGAAGAAGCAAACATCACATCTCAGGGGGAGCAAGAAATACCGCTGGAGGTCAGGCTTACACTTGAAGAAGGAGAAATATGGGAACCTTCTCATACAGCTCCTACAGCTCAGAAAGATGATGTGTTTGATGAATTTGTCAATGATGCCGCTTATCAGTTCACCGAAACGGATTTTGTGGAAACATTTGGTTTTCTAGATGCAAATCAATCCATGATAAGGGCATGTGAAATAGCTCGAATGTCTCAGGAAAAAATCAGAAAAGAACACTTCAACCACTACATTGAAAGGAGACAAAGGCCGTTGATGTTATCAAGAGAAGGAAGTGCATGGGATAAGGCTAGGAGTCTTTTGCGAAAACCAGAGTTAGGAATGATTCAAAATGAAGATCAAAAAGTTCTGGAAGCATTGCAAGAAGCTCACAAGAGTCATCCATCAATAAATCAGTTCTTTCATGCATTGAAACAAACAATCAAATTGATATTCATCTCGACCAACATCAATGGATGGCAGATTCAGATTCAGTTCAACAATTCGACCACTAAGACCATTTCTTCGAATTTTATCAAGTTGAGGTCTCTCACAGAATTATATGTCATGAAGATTAGGACGGACACGAGATCTCATGTGAATGAACTTCTTACTGATATGATTGAAGATCAGATGAGCAAAACAGCAGCAGAAGTTCACACAACTCCTTATACAGTGATATTCTACAAAGACAAGTTAGTTCAGACACTGTGTTTGAGTGATGAAAGACTGAGTCTATATCCTCTGAAGCGTCTGAAATATGTTGAAGGGCTTCTTAGGAGTGAAGGACTTAGAACAGAAGAAAAATGGAAAGCTGCAGAGCGCATTTATGCTTATAGACTTAATGTCTTATCAAACCAATCTGTAGATATTTCCAAGGTCGGAAGAATAGATCCTTCAAATGGATCTCAACCAAAGTTGCCTGTGTATACAAGAGAAGAAGGAAATTGGGACTTTGAAAAAGTCAAGGCAATGACTGAATACAGATTTAACCATCCAAGGAAGGTGTTCGAATATGCAGAAAAGCCAGATTTTCCAATTGTCTTTCCAGATTTTGATATAATCAGGGAGACAGAGACAATAGTGCTAAAAGATCCTCCAGCAATCAGGTACAAGAACCCCAAAGGAAAAACTGAAATAGTGGATATCCACAAGATGTCTTACATGACTTCTAAGGAACTGGGTTTTATACTTGATCAAATCAAGACTTCGACGAACTATAAAGACAAATCAGCATTGGCAGAAATCTCTAAGCTTTATATGGAGAAGTTGGGAGCAGAATCATGTTACAACACTGATCGGGTTAAAGCAGTTCCAAAAAGGTTGAGTGTTAAAGGAAAGACGAAAATTCTTGAATTTACATTCGAACAGGTTAAGCAGATAAGGAGAGTAGCTGTCTTGCAAACACTTCAGGAAGCTTTGTCAGATCCCAAGCCAAGAAATATGCTAGAAGAAGAAGCGCTGGATCTAGTGAATGACCAGCTTGCAAGTCTTGTACAATGAGAATGACATAATGTATATCAGTTCAGGCTAGAGGAACATACATTCTACATTGTAATTGTTTTTGAAATCTGGAAATGTGTTATGTAATCCAGAATTTGTTTAATATTAGTTTACCGTCTTCTGTTTACTTTTTCTTGTAAGTTAGTTGAGTTATCCTCTTAAGGGATTTGCTTGTCGAACTCTAACAATCAAATAGGGGGAGATTGTAAAGCATAATATAACGTAACGTAACACGTAACCGAGGAAACTAACTCAACACTGATGGTCGGTAACTTATATTAAAATGAAGCACGGAATCGACTGTGAATCGTTTACAAGTTGAATACAAAAGACCAAAACATTAGATGAAGCTTTGAAGACATTGAAGATCACTGAAAGAAGTTCATTAACATGTTCAAGCCTCAGTGAAGAATAAAGATATAGTGTTTCAGAGGTTCAGAAGATGTCAGAGGTTTTACAGCAGAGAAGTCAAGGGATTCCAGTGAATTACAGAAGCACTTCTTAACAGCTAGAGAAACAGGGCCAATTGAATAGTCAAGAAGATGTGAAGATCAAGTTCGTGTTAGTCGTTTGTGAACCAGACCAGTTGCACTAAACGTCAGCACAAAAGGAATTGAGAACTGCATCTATGTTAGAAAAGAATTGGCTGTATAACCGTTGTGTGCTAAAGCTCGGAGAAAATCAAGTTCAAGTAGTAAAGGTAAATTTATTAACTTGGTTGCAGTGAAAAGAAATATTGCAGAGCTTTGAATCGTTGGAAAAATGGCTAAGGTGAACTACCGTTTAGCTGTTTGACTGTTTTGTCTTATTCACCGACGGTTGGGTCTCCTGTTTGGCTATTTCGTCTTATTTACCGACGGTTAGCAAATCACTCGACGGTTACCATTTTGGATGTATTATTAATTCCATTTCACTCGACGGTTATGGTTTTAATAATTCATTTGAGTCGATAGTTATAACTGATAGTTGGGTTTGACTGTTTCGTCCATTTCACTCGACGGTTACAGCATCTCGATAGTTAAGGGACTCAGATAAATATCCAGATTATTTATTCCATCGACGGTTAAGTCACTCGATAGTTATGGCACTTCGATAGTTGAAGGTTTAAGATTATTTAATCTACAGCCAGCCACAGCATGCCACCTATCATTGATATCCTTGAGCAGAATTGTTTTAAGTGATTTATTTCAGTCTCGACGGTTATCAACAGACTCACCGATGGTTATAAATTAAATGTCTCGACGGTTGTTAATTCAAGAAGTGAGAAGCAATCTATTTACTTGGTTCTCAGAAGGCCACGTAGTAGATTGAAAAAGCCTACACAATAAAGCAGCAAAGCCAAGCCTTTGTGATTGATTTTCACAATAATTCATTATTCATTCAGTTACAGATAGAAAAAATACAGAGCAAAGAAGAGAGACACAGAGAAGCCATTAACGTTGTTTGAGCTAGTGTCATATTTATTGTTCGTATTGATTGTTATTGTTGTATTGTAACTGTACTAGTGAATCAGTTGAAGCTAATCTACGGATTAGAGTTGTGTAGCACTTTCGTGGTTTATATTAATAAAACGATATATTCCTCGAACGAACTGTGTTTGTGTTTGTGTTAACTGTGTGCATACCTTGTGTTTGATTTAATATCTGTTCGAACTGTCAATTAGTCCATAACAAATCATTCCGCGAATATTTTATAAATTGGACAATATCGTATTCAACCCCCCTTCTACGATATTTGGGACTAACACAGAGGATGAAATTGATTATGAAAATCTAGCATTGATGGCATCCTCCTCAAGAAAATCACAATCTCCCAAAGAACCCTCATCTCCTAAAACTCAGGTATCAATCTTTACTCCTGAATCCTTAATTAATTTAGACTCTGATGGTATAGAAATTGTGCAAAGTGAGGTTAATAAAATAATGACAACGTGTAGGTCTCTCACTAGTGAAAGTGAAAGGTTGAGAGAGGAAAATTCAACCTTGACTAAAAGGAATAATCATTTAGAGTCTGAGTTAATATTAATGGAACAATACAAAAAGGATTCTGAGAAACATAGTCATAACTACACTGAAATCTTGAAAGCCTATGATTATGTTAGGAGAGAACTAGAAGAAGAGAGACTCAAGTTTAGAGTCTGGATAGACTCTGGTAGAAAAGTTCAAGAAATTCTCAATAATCAAAATGTGTGTCAAACTGCTGGTCTAGGCTATGACAAGAGTCAAGACAAAAGACCTATTGTTGAGAATGATAACAATGAAGAAGCTAGCCAATTTAATAAGACTAAAGACAAAAGTACATTTGTTCCTGTTAAGTTTGTGATCCCTAAAAAAAAATCGGAAACCACAAACTCATCTGTCAATAGTCCCCCTGTTGTTGATAAGAAGACAGATGAAACAGGAGAAAATAACTCTAAGAAAAATATTAACATAGGGTACTTGTCTAAGTCTAAGTTGAAAGAAAGGCTAGAAAACTTATCAGAGTCCACCAAAACTAAGAGAAATAGGAATGGTAAGGAAGGCATTAATAAGGCTAATAATTATCAAAAAGATCCTAATGCTCCTAGAAAGAAGTGTTATAGATGTGGCAACCACAACCATTTATCTATAGATTGTAAAACAAAAATTGAGATGAAATCAAAGTCTAGCCCTTCTAAGACTCTGAAAGGTCACTACATACCACAGAAACCTTGTTATCACTGTGGTAGCATATTTCATTCTATTTATATGTGTAGGGACTATCATGATTTGTATTACAATTTTGATGAGCTAAAATCATCTATTGATAAAAATTGGTATGATACTGTTAATACTCCACCAGAGTCTAAAGCAACAAAAGAGACATATAAACCAAAGGTGAAAAGTGTTAAGCCTGTTTCTCCTAAAGTTAGTAGAAAAGGATCCAAAACTGTTTGGGTCCTCAAAACATCTAACTAGCTGCTCTATGTATGCAGGGAACCAGGGTAAAGAAAGTAACCCTAATCCTGGACAGTGGATGCTCAGGACACATGACTGGAAAGAAATCCCTGCTTACAGACTTTGTGGAAATGGCTGGCCCAGAAGTATCCTTTGGAGATGGCAATAAAGGACAAACACCGGGATATGGCAAAATTGTACTTGGGAATGTCATCATTGATCAAGTAGCTCTAGTTGATGGCTTAAGGCACAATTTGATAAGCATAAGTCAACTTAGAGATAAAGGTTACCATACTGGCTTTGACAACAAAGACTGTCTTGTGACTCACATAGAAACAGGCATTTTGGTTTTCAAAGGACACAGACATGGTAACATTTATGAAGCCAGCTTGGAGGATTGCATACACAGTGAAGTCACATGTCTATATAGCAAGGCCTCAACTGAAGAAAGCTGGAAATGGCACAAGAAACTGTCACACACCAACTTCAAAACACTCAACAAGTTGGTTAAACAGAATCTTGTAAGAGGATTACCACAGGTTGATTTTGTGCAAGATGGACTTTATGAAGCATGTCAACATGGAAAACAAAGGAAATCATCCTTCAAGAGCAAGACAATAAACACCATTTCTGAACCCTTTTATTTATTGCATCTTGATTTATTTGGTCCAGTAAATGTTATGTAAATTAACAAAAAGAAACATACTCTTGTTATTATAGATGATTTTACAAGATTCACATGGGTTTTCTTTCTACATTCAAAGGATGAAGCCCCACAACACATAATAGACCATATCACTTTTCTGGAAAGAAAATCAAAGAAAACAGTTAGAGTTCTAAGGAGTGACAATGGTACTGAATTCAAGAATTCAATCATGGAGGACTACTGTGCATCAAAGGGAATTACTCAACAATTTTCTGCGCTAGGAACTCCTCAACAAAATGGAGTTGTGGAAAGAAAGAATAGGACACTCATAGAAGCTGCCAGAACAATGTTGGCAGAGTCTAAGCTGCCAGTATATTTTTGGGCTGAGACAGTCAATACAACATGTTTCACTCAAAACTGCACTCTAATAAACATGCATGGAAAGACTCCCTATGAAATGATAAAGGACAAGAAGCCAAGTGTGAAACACTTTCACATATTTGGATGCAAGTGTTATGTACTGAAAGTACATCCTGGAAATCTAAGCAAATTTGAAGCCAAGGCAGATGAATCAATTTTTCTTGGATATGCATCGAACACAAAAGCATTCAGAGTGTTTAATCTCAGAACCAAAATTGTTATAGAATCTATTCATGTTGCATTTGATGATAAAAAGTGTACAGGATTGCAGGATGAGTCAGAGACTATTACACTAGAATTTGAAAATCTAAAAAGTTCTGAGATAAATGAAGAAGAAGAGGATGAAGACCCTCAACTAAATCCTGAACCAACACAGGAACCTGCACACTCTAAGGGGGAGCCAGAAAATTCAACTCCAAATAATTCAGAGTCTAACAGGTCAGGGTCTACCCAGACAGAGTCTATCCAGACAGAGTCTATCCAGACAGAGTCTAGACAGACAGAGTCTAACTCATCAAGGTCTGGATCAAGCAACTCTGAACCCTTGTTAGAGTCAAGCAATTTAGGGGGAGCCTCTTCATTTGAATTTCACTCAAATACAGGAGATGCAAATGACTTAGGGGGAGCTTCAAGTTCAAGAACCAATCTTCCACCTGCTAGAAAATGGACAAGGAATCACACTCCTGACTTGATAATTGGTGATCCTGAGTGTGGTGTACAAACAAGAACAACCACTCAAAATGAATGTCTTTATAGCTGTTTCCTCTCAAAGAATGAACCCAAGGAAATTGAGGAAGCCTTGCAAGATCCTGATTGGATTATTGCAATGCAAGAAGTGAATAAATTTGAGAGAAATAAAGTGTGGAAACTTGTACCAAGACCTAGAGATAGATCAATGGTTGGTGCAAAATGGGTGTACAGAAACAAACTTGATGAGAATGGAACTGTAATCAGAAACAAAGCAAGGCTAGTTGCAAAAGGATACCCACAGGAGGAAGGAATTGACTATGATGAAACTTTTGCACCAGTAGCAAGATTGGAAGCTATTAGAATGTTTCTGGCCTTTGCAGCTCATTCAAAATTCAAGGTGTATCAGATGGATGTGAAAAGTGCCTTCTTAAATGGAGAATTGGAAGAAGAAGTCTATGTGGAGCAACCACCAGGATTTATTGATCCAAAGTTTCCTGATCATGTTTACAAGTTAGATAAGGCACTATATGGATTGAAGCAAGCACCTAGAGCATGGTATGAAACTCTTTCAAAATTTCTTCTTGAAAATGGATTCACAAGAGGTACCATTGACAAAACTCTCTTTATTAGAAAATATAAAGGTGATATTTTGCTTGTCCAAATTTATGTTGATGATATTATATTTGGATCTACTAATGATAATCTCTGTGAAAAGTTTAGTTAACTAATGCAGTCAAATTATGAAATGAGCATGATGGGAGAATTAAACTTCTTTTTGGGGCTTCAAGTCAAACAGAATGATGATGGAATTTTCATCAATCAAACAAAGTATGTAAATGAACTGTTGAAGAAGTTTGATATGCAAGATTCTGCAACTGCTAAAACTCCCATGTCAATAGCTACTAAGCTAGACTCTAACACAAAGGGTAAGAAAGTTGACAACACTAGCTACAGAGGTATGATTGGCTCATTGTTATATTTAACTGCTAGTAGACCAGATATAATGTTTGCAACTTGTCTGTGTGCCAGATTTCAAGCTGACCCTAGAGAATCACACTTAATAGCTGTGAAAAGAATTTTCAGATATCTCAAGGGGGCACAAACTCTTGGACTTTGGTATCCTAGAGAGTCAGATTTTTCTCTAATTGGCTATTCAGATTCTGACTATGCAGGATGCAAAGTAGACAGGAAAAGCACAACAGGACAATGCCAGTTTCTTGGCAAAAGATTAATTTCTTGGTTTAGCAAGAAACAACAGACTGTATCAACCTCAACAGCTGATGCTGAATACATTACAGCTGGAAGTTGCTGTGCTCAAATTCTGTGGATGAGAAATCAATTACTTGATTATGGACTAACATTCTCAAATATTTCTATGTATTGTGAGAATACTAGTGCTATTAAAATTGCAGAGAATCAAGTCCAACACTCCAGAACAAAGCACATTGATGTCAGGTATCACTTTATTAGAGAACATGTTGAAAATGGTACTGTGACACTTCACTATGTTCCAACTGACAGACAGATTGCAGACATTTTGACAAATCCACTTGATGAGTCTACCTTTCTCAGACTGGTAGATGAATTAGGTATGTTAAATATGTAAGTAATCAATAATTACAAGAAGCAAGGTATGTACTTTAATTATAGTCCCTGTCTTAACACACTGTGATTAATTATTATTGCAAAATTTTGCTTGTTACTTTATCTTGACAGAGTCTAGTTTTTAGACTCTAACGAGTCTGTAGACTCTGAGAGTTTGTAGACTCTGAGAAAAATATCGCCTAGACTCTGAATCGGTTAAAATTCGTGTCTGCAGACTCTGATTGCGTTTAAATTGTTCAAATGACTTGAAATAGGCGGTAACAATTATTTTTAACTGGAAATAGGCTGTAGACTCGTGAGTATTGTATGCAACCTGAACAAAATAGAATTTTTCATACAATTTACTCACTTGTTTATTGCAATTATTTTCTAAGGCAAAAATATTCACAGAGCTTTTTTCTTTCGAACCGTAGCTAAATTCTTTAAGCTTTTCCATCACTTTCAACTCAACAACTTCAATGGCTTCCATTTCTATTGTCATGAGGGGACCCAAGGCAATTGCTTTCACATTTGGGGATTTCAAGTTCATGACCACAAATCATGTTGCCGCCCTTGGAGAAAAGAAAGTGGTAGACGCTGACTACTACCCTGTGATGGATTTCCTTGAGCAATCCGAGCTCCACTACATTCTCAAGGCATCACCAGTCATTCACATGGATGCTGTGTCACAAGCCTGGAGCTCTGCAAAGATAGTTGATCCTTCTCAGGATCAACTAGGTAAAATAATGTTTACCTTTGGTGACTTTACATTTGATGTTACTACTGATGTTATTAATTCTGTGTTTAAATTACCAGTTAAACAATCTTTTGATGAAACTGTTTCTGATGCTGAAATTAAAGATATGTTTAAATCACTAGGTTATTCTAGTAGTCTAGAAAACATGAGTAAGTTAACTAGGCCCTATTTGAGAAAAGAATGGTCCTTTTTCTTTGATCAAATTGTTAAGTATTTTACTGGTAAGTGTAGTGGATTTGATGTTATTACTGCTATTACTTATCATATTGGTCACAGTCTCCTATTTGATAGAGTAATCAACATTGGTGATATGTTGCTCACTCAAATGGGAGCAAAATTAAATAATGTGCATGAGGGGAGGAAGAAAGTCTACTATCATAGATTTCTTATGATTCTTCTCAACCACTTCATTCCTGACTTGTCAACCAAGTTGGCAGATGATTGTTGTGTGCAGGCATATAAACAACAAAGGAGGATATTCTCCGATATTAAGGGAATTGATGACGAGAAGAAGAGTCTACATGTCATGACTTATCCACAGGTAATGAAGGTAAAACTCTCAACCTACAAACCTTCTTTCTACCATTCTCTACGCCGATTATGATTTATTGGCAAAGAGACGAAGACGGGAATGTAAATAGAAAACATCCCCTGGGAAAGCCTCACGGCCTGGTGGTCGACGTAACAATAATGACATTTGTCGATATGCCACCGCCTGTTTACTAAGATCATCATAGATTATTAATGCGTGCATTCCATTATCACGGAAATACTCCCCCATGGCACACCCCGAATATGGGGCCAGAAATTGCAGAGGAGCAGGATCCGAAGCGGAGTGGAGTAGCCGCGACACGAAGTTCCTTCTTCTATTCTTTTCCCTGGCGCAGCTGGGCCATCCTGGACTTGAACCAGAGACCTCGCCCGTGAAGTAAATCATCGCACCTACGGTCCAACCAATTGGGAGAGAATCAATAGATTCCTTTTCGGGAGCGATTCATCCTTCCCGCTCGGAGGAAGTAGGCCGGTTCGCGGTATTATCACCATTAATTTGATCCATCAGGTGTAGAAGTTCTGCAAGTCTCCTAGGTGAAGACTCTCGTATTTTAAGTTCCCCCACTTGATTGAGGCTTACCGGTAATCTCCCATTCCCGCCGTCGAGAGACTTTCATAACTATAGCATGCCAGAAACGGGGAGTTGAGGTGGTTAGGCCTATACCCCGAAATGCTCCCAGCATAGGAGCCTATGGTTCCATTCTTGTTGTTGCTGGAGGTACACATCCCTCTTCTCGGTGTTTGCGACCCAGGATTCTATTTTATCATCAATCCAATCCCCCTTCACATTTTTTCTTTTTCTTATCAATGAATAGATCTAAAAAAAAATGCAATCCCGCAAAGGATTGTTCATGGAACTACTATCGAGATTCTTCGGACCATATTTCCTAGTATCATCCCGATGGAGAGTCCCCCTACACCTACCCCAGTCACCCAATCCCCTTCAATTACACAATCTTCTAAACGAAAATCCAAAAAGAAACCAACCTCTGGTGTCTCTCAACAGGCACCAGTTGTAAAGAGGAGAAAATTGATTCAATCTAGACTTATAGATGAGCACAGTGATGAGGAGCTTAACCCTTTAGAGAAACAAGTTGTTGAAGGTCTTTCTTTGCTAAAAGAAGGTCATGAGACACTTGATTCTAACCTTCAAGCCAAGTCTGCAGTCTCTGAAAATGCTACAGACTCTAAAACACCTAGGAATGCACCTCAGGATTCTCAAATTGAATCTCCTGAAAAATCTTTTGCTCAGAAGTACAGAAGGTTAAGGAAGGCTTATTCTGCAGACACACATAAGCCTATTATTATTACTAACCCTGTTTTGCAGGAAACAGATGCTTCCGAGGCTCCTGCAGGGCCAGACTCTGATAGCAAGAAATTACCTGAACCAGAGTCTAATGTTGAGTCAGAGTCTAGACTGCCTTTAGACTCTGATCATGAGACATTTTGGGAAGGAATGCCATTGGATGCAGCCTCAAGTCTAATTGATGAAATCATTACTCCAAGTGATGAGGCTGTTTTCCCAGTCGTACAAGTAGAAGGGGGGGGTTGAATACTTGTATGTCTTTTCTGCCCGATTTAAAATCAAATTAAGAACAAACTCAAACACAAAAATATGAATAAGTACTGTTTTGTATTATTGATTTGTGAATACAAAACTCTCCTAGGGTGTACACAAACCCTAGCAGCTTCTCTCTGTTTATCACAGCAACTCTCTCTATTTCTATGCTCTCACAAAATTTCACTCAGATGATTTTGTTTCGACTTCCACACTTTTACAATTAGGTTACATAGAGTATATATAGAGAGCTGCCTATCAACTAATAACAGAAAGATAAATTACAATAGGAATAGAATTCCTAATTATTAGTTGACAGTTTCCTTCTAGAATTCTCTTTCTTTCCCACAGCATATCTGCAATATATTTATCCTGATCTTCGAAGACTTTCCATTCCTGTGATCTTCTTCCAAATTTATCCTCAACTGTATAGACTCTGAAATCTTCAGACTCTGATGATCTTCAGACTCTGATCACATGTAGACTCTGATAGATCACAGACTCTGATAGTCTATAGACTCTGATCACCTTCCAGACTCTGATCTTCATGCAGACTCTGGTTTCACTTTCTACAGAAATTCTTCTAAGTACAAGTAACATGAATGTTGACCATCTAGACTCTGATTATTCATTTCAGAGACTAGAAAGACTTATTACAGATAAACTAATCTAAACCCTGTTCTAGTATTTTGTACATCATCAAATGAATATATCCCTAACAATCTCCCCCTATTTATGCTTTATAAAATGTAAGCATAAATCAAGGTTTGATGATGTCAAAACTAAAGAATAAAACTAATAATCTAGAACAGTATAAAAGAATTAAAAAAGAAAAAGAATTACTTCTCATTTAATCTTCTCAAAGGCTGGATTGTTCTTCAAAAATGAGTTTAGCATATTTTCTTCCACAATTGCAAGAGCTTCACCAACAAACTTTTTTAATTTCTTCATTTCTTCATTTGAACATTTAATTTGACAGTAAGCTGCTCTCAGATCATTTGCACTGCTTTCTTGATCTTTTAAGTCCTTCAACATCAGAACACTAACTTTCCCACTCATAGGCTGAAACCCAAAGTAATGACCCACACCTTCTTGAAATTTAATCTGTTTTTCCTCCAATGGCATGACTTGATCATTTCCCTCAGTATCAACATATTTTAAAGAAAATTTGCCCATTTGTCGATTTGCCTGTCTGTGCAAAATCAGCTTCCTATCAATCTCCTTGAACCATTTGTGTGTGACAGCTTCTTTGCTCTTGTTAACTTCATAAGCAATTTGAAGTAGGAATCTAATATACTGTAGTTCCTCAGCCTGTTTGAAAAAGATAAAATTTGACTGACTAATCCATCTTACACTTCCACCTTCTAAGAAGTAAACCAGCATCTCATTCTTCACCTTTTCTGTACCTCCCTGACCTCCTTGTATCTTCTTTTCAAAAACATTATACACAATTTGAGCAGACACCACTTTATTTAAGTGCTTCTGAGTGATCTTCTCAAATTGCCTATCTGTCAAGGATTGAGGATCCCTGGTTAGAGTAGATGTTCTGTCAATGTCAGATTCTTCAAATCCTCCAAGACCTATCTTCTTTTTAGCTCTAAGTTGCAGATTTGATTGACTGCACTTCCAGTATGAAGGTTCTTGAGTTTGATCAGAGTCTGACTTCTTTCTTTGCTTATCAGAGTCTGACTTAGACTCTGATTTCCCATGTCTAGTCCCTGACTGATGTGTTTGAGTTTTCGATACTCCAGATTGCTTTTGTTGCACACCATCAGGACCCTTAGAACCATGAGAACTATCTCCATCATCACCATCTCTCCTCCTTTTAACTCCCCTTGATTGATAAGCATCCCTCATCCTTATGTCTCCTGGAGGACTCACCTTGCTTCATCTTCTCCCCCTTTTTGACATCATCATTACTAGTAACAGCCAAAAGAATCTGTTCAAGAACAGTGGAGATATTTGCCTGGGCTGCAATAACTGAATCAACCTTAGTGGTCAAATCAGAAACTGTAGTTTGAAGAGAGGCTTGAGTGGAAGTGATAGCAGCTAGAGCATCTTGAAAAGCGACCTCTTTGGATAATTGAAGAGAGTGAATTCTGTCAAATCTTGTACTGAGCAGAGAAGTTGCATTATCAACACCAGTGAGCTTTGTTTGAATATGAGAAATGTCCTGAACCACACTGGATAACTGAGCAGCAACATCAGGCAGCTTAGCTTTAACAGCTCCATCCAAGACTTGATCTTCTTCACCAGGATAGTAACCATGTTCCTGTTGAAAAGATTTTTTTTGAAAAGCCTTAAGTCTCTCAGAAAGATGAATATCCAAAATACACTCAAAAGAATCTTTATCATTGATGCCTCTTTGCTGTGCAGACTCCCAAGACTGAGGAAACACCTGATCAAAATAGATAAAAGAAGGAGTAACAAGATCATCATCTGTAGAATGGCATTCCTCAGCAACAGGCTCTGGCTTTGTGAATGGAGGTGTAGACTCTGGTGGTGGTGTAGACTCCGAAACTGCAAACGGGACTACAGACCCTGACTCCTCCTGAGAGTGATCAGAGACTGTAGACTCTGGAAGTCTAGCCCTTATAGGCATTATTAAAAGAGGTTCTTCTGACTTCAATGTTGCAGCCTCAGTGAAAATGACAGGGTTATCCACCAAAGCCTCCATGACTCTATCTGCTCTCCTTGCTAGAGAATCCACCAGGTGAAGTTGGGGTCTCTGTGTAAATGATTTCTGAGCAGCAAGAGCCTCCTCCTGTTTGCCAATCTGCACAATCAAACATAGTGAATTGTCATCCATCCCCTGCTCCAACTCATTGGACCAACTCTTTGGAAAATCTTGATCCCAATAAGTAAAGCTAGGTTCAGGATACCCTATTCTCTCATGCTCACAGTGGGGTTGGACACCCACTTTCTCAATCTCACTCAGGCTCTCTACAGCCTTTTCTATCTCTCCTTTTGCCTGGTCCAGTGCCAGCCTCTCAGAAATTTTTTCACTCAATTTGGAGGGTGCACTCAATAAACCTACAGAAGAAGGGTTGAGAGATAAAAATGGTGCTTCAATACCTGAACCACCTTGATGGAGGGGAACCCCTTCAAATGTCTGAAGGCTAGGGGTTTCCACCAAGGGGTGAGCATCAACAGATTCTGAACCCTTACTAGCATCTTCTCTCTTTTCAGAGTCTGTTGGCTCCAGTATTCCAGTCTCAGGGTCTACTCTAAACTCTGACTGCTTCAGCATGACTTCATTAGAAGCCAGAGTCTGAGTGTCACCATCTTTGACTGTTAGTGCATGAGACTCCCCCTCAAGGTGGATAGACTCTGATAGAATAAATTGGGAAATTTCTTCATGAGCATCCATCAGAGTCTGTCCTCCCATATCACTGGGGTTCTCATCAGCTCTTTGGTGAGTTGTCAAGGAGGGCTCAACAGCATACTCCCCTGCCCCACTATCACCCAACCTCTGACTAGGTGGTTCTTGTGTGGGTGAGGCAGACTGAGCATCTCTATCACTAGTCACCACTGGTGCACTAGTCCCATCCTCCAACTGCCTTGCACCACCTGCTACCTCCTGTTGTTCTTCAAGAATAAATGCATCCAACTTGTGATGAAAAGCCCTGAGATGGATTGCATTGATTGCCTGGGCATCTGTGAGATTGAAGAGGTCCTGCAGTTCCCTTCTTACTCTTTGAAAATATGTGCCCTTAAATTGATCCAGTCTACTTTGGTAGGTTGGATAGATGTATTTGTTGGCAATTGTTCCTATATTATGGACAAGATAGTCAGCCACCTGTCTTGACAGAGGTTGAATTTGAGAGATCCATTGAATGGCTGTCCTGTAGGTAACTCCATTTTCCCAAATTGCTTCATAGTTAAAAACTGATTGCTCACTCTCAGTTTCCAACTCAACAACAGACTCTTAGGCTCTCCTTTTGTGGACCTTAAGCTTTTTAGGCTTCTTTGGAATTTGCTGTTCAGAGTCTGGCACACCTAGTGCTTTGAGAACTGCATTTGTTCTGCCTTCTATGAGCCCAGCTGCTTGTTCTTGGAATGAAGAGTTGAATAGGTAGCTATAAAGATTTTTGACCACATCCTGTGCAGACATTTGTAGCTCCTGTTCCATTCTCTTCCTTAGGGTTTCATAGGTTGAAAGAAAATCCAAGACTTGAGATTTAGTCTGATATTGCTCTGGATCTTCAACTGATTCCACCAAAGGATATAAGAATATCAGTGCCTCATCACTTGGAGTAATGATCTCATCAATTAGGCACGAGGCTGCATCCAATGGCATTCCTTCCCAAAATGTGTCATGATCAGAGTCTAAAGGCAGTCTAGACTCTGACTCAACATTAGACTCTGGTTCAGGTGTTTTCTTGATTTCAGAGTCTGGCTCTGCAGGAGCCTTGGGAGCATCTGCTTCCTGCAAAACAGGGTTAGTACTAATAACAGGCTTGTGTGTGTGTGCAGAATAAGCCTTCCTTAACCTTCTGTACTTCTTAGCAAAAGATTTCTCAGGAGACTCAATATGAGAATCCTGAGGTGCTCCCCTATGTTTTTCAGAGTCTGTAGCCTTTTGAGAGTCTACAGACTTGGCTTGAAGGTTAGAATCAAGTGTATCATGACCTTCCTTTAGCAAAGAAAGTCCTTCAACAACTTGCTTCTCTAGTGGATTGAGCTCCTCATCACTGTGCTCATCTATAAGCCTAGATTGAATCAATTTTCTTCTCTTTACAACTGGTGCCTGTTGAGAGACACCAGAGGTTGGTTTCTTTTTGGATTTTGGTTTGGAAGATTGTATAATTGAAGGGGATTGGGTGACTTGGGTAGGTGCAGGGGGACTCTCCATTACTTGTTCCTGCACCATTTCACCACCAAAAAATGAAGCATTATAGATAGAAGGTTTGTAGGATGAGAGTTTTACCTGCATTACCTGTGGATATGTCATTGCAGGTAGACTCTTCTTTTTGTCATCAATTCTCTTAATGTCAGAGAATATCCTCCTTTGCTGTTTGTATGCCTGCACACAGCAATCATCTGCCAACTTGGTTGACATGTCAGGAATGAAGTGATTGAGGAGAATCATAAGAAATCTATGATAGTAGACTTTCTTTCTCCCCTCATGCACATTATTTAATTTTGCTCCCATTTGAGTGAGCAACATATCACCAATGTTGATTATTCTATCAAATAGGAGACTATGACCAATTTGATAAGTAATAGCAGTAATAGCATCAAATCCACTACACTTACCAGTAAAACACTTAGCAATTTGATCGAAGAAAAATGACCATTCTTTCCTTAAGTAAGGCCTAGTTATCTTGCTCATGTTATCTAAGCTAGCAGAATAACCTATTGCCTTAAACATGTTTTTAATGTCATCATCAGATACAATTTCATCAAAAGTAGACTTAACAGGCAGTTTAAACACAGAATTAAGCACATCTGAAGTGACATCAAATGTAGTCGAACCAAAGGTAAACATTATTTTACCTGGTTGATCCTGAGAAGGATCAACTACCTTTGCAGTGCTCCATGCTTGTGATACAGCATCCATGTGAATGACTGGTGATGCCTTGAGAATGTAGTGTAGCTCGGATTGCTCCAAGAAATCCATCACAGGGTAGTAGTCAGCGTCTACCCCTTTCCTATCTCCAAGAGCAGCAACCTGATTTGTGGTCATGAATTCGAAATCCCCAAATGTGAACGCAATCGCCTTGGGTCCTCTCATGACAGTAGAAACGGCAGCCATTAAAGTTGTTAAGTTGAAAGTGATGGAGAAGCTTGAAGAATTTAGCTAGGGTTCGTAAAAAGCTCTGTGAATATTTTTGCCTTAGAAATCAATTGCAATAAACGAGTGAGTAAATTGTATGAAAAATTCTATTTTGTTCAAGTTGCATACAATACACACGAGTCTACAGCCTATATCTGGTCAAAAATAACTGTTACCGCCTATTTCAAGTCATTTGAACATTTTAAATGCAATCAGAGTCTGCAGGCGCGAATTTTAACCGTTTCAGAGTCTAGGCGATAATTTTCTCAGAGTCTACTGACTTTCAGAGTCTACAGACTCGTCAGAGTCTAGACTCTGTCAAGGTAAAATACCAAACAAAATGTTGCACTAACAATTAATCACAGTGTGTTAAGACAGGGACTATAATTAATGTACATACCTTGCTTCTTTAATTTTGATCACTTACATATTTAACATACCTAATTCACCTACCAGTTTGAGAAAGGTAGATTCATCAAGTGGTTTTGTCAAAATGTCTGCAATCTGTCTGTCAGTTGGAACATAGTGAAGTGTCACAGTACCATTTTCAACATGTTCTCTAATAAAGTGATACCTGACATCAATGTGCTTTGTTCTGGAGTGTTGGACTGGATTCTCTGCAATTTTAATAGCACTAGTATTATCACAATACATAGGAATATTTGAGAATGTTAGTCCATAATCAAGTAATTGATTTCTCATCCACAGGATTTGAGCACAGCAACTTCCAGCTGCAATGTATTCAGCCTCAGCTGTTGAGGTTGATACAGTCTGTTGTTTCTTGCTAAACCAAGAAATTAATCTGTTGCCAAGAAACTGGCATTGTCCTGTTGTGCTTTTCCTGTCTACTTTGCATCCTGCATAGTCAGAATCTGAATAACCAATTAGTGAAAAATCTGACTCTCTAGGATACCAAAGTCCAAGAGTTTGTGCCCCCTTGAGATATCTAAAAATTCTTTTCACAGCTATTAAATGTGATTCTCTAGGGTCAGCTTGAAATCTAGCACATAGACAAGTTGCAAACATTATGTCTGGTCTACTAGCAGTTAAATATAACAATGAGCCAATCATACCTCTGTAGCTAGTGTTGTTAACTTTCTTACCCTTTGGGTCAGAGTCTAGCTTTGTGGCAGTTGACATGGGAGTTTTAGCAGTTGCAGAGTCTTGCATATCAAACTTCTTCAACAGTTCTCTTACATACTTTGTTTGATTGATGAAAATTCCATCATCATTCTGTTTGACTTGAAGCCCCAAAAAGAAGTTTAATTCTCCCATCATACTCATTTCATAATTTGACTGCATTAGTTGACTAAACTTTTCACAGAGTTTATCATTAGTAGATCCAAATATAATATCATCAACATAAATTTGGACAAGCAAAATATCACCTTTACATTTTCTAATAAAGAGAGTTTTATCAATGGTACCTCTTGTGAAATCATTTTCCAGAAGAAATTTTGAAAGAGTTTCATACCATGCTCTAGGTGCTTGCTTCAATCCATATAGTGCCTTGTCTAACCTGTAAACATGATCAGGAAATTTTGGATCAACAAATCCTGGTGGTTGCTCCACATAGACTTCTTCTTCCAATTTTCCATTTAAGAAGGCACTTTTCACATCCATCTGATACACCTTGAATTTTGAATGAGCTGCAAAGGCAAGAAACATTCTGATAGCTTCCAATCTTGCTACTGGTGCAAAAGTTTCATCATAGTCAATTCCTTCCTCCTGTGAGTATCCTTTTGCAACTAGCCTTGCTTTATTTCTTACTACAGTTCCATTCTCATCAAGTTTATTTCTATACACCCATTTTGCACCAACCACTGATCTATTTCTAGGTCTTGGTACAAGTTTCCACACTTTATTTCTCTCAAATTCATTCAATTCTTCTTGCATTGCAATAATCCAATCAGGGTCTTGCAAGGCTTCCTCAATTTTCTTGGGTTCATTCTTTGAGAGAAAACAGCTATAAAGACATTCATTTTGAGTGGTTGTTCTTGTTTGTACACCACTCTCAGGGTCACCAATTATTAAGTCAGGAGTGTGATCCCTTGTCCATTTTCTAGCTGGTGGAAGATTGGTTCTTGAACTTGAAGCTCCCCCTAAGTCATTTTCATCTTCTGTATTTGAGTGAAATTCAAATGAAGAGGCTCCCTCTAAATTGCTTGACTCTGACAAGGCTTCAGAGTTGCTTGACCCAGACCCTGATGAGTTAGACTCTGTCTGTCTAGACTCTGTCTGGGTAGACCCTGACCTGTTAGACTCTGAATTATTTGGAGTTGAATTTTCTGACTCCCCCTCAGAGTGTGCAGATTCCTGTGTTGGTTCAGGAGTTGTTTGAGGGTCTTCATCCTCTTCTTCTTCATTTATCTCAGAACTTTTTAGATTTTTAAATTCCAGTGTAGTCGACTCTGACTCATCCTTCAATCCTGTAAACTTTTTATCATCAAATGCAACATGAATAGATTCCATAACAATTTTGGTTCTGAGATTAAACACTCTGAATGCTTTTGTGTTTGATGCATATCCAAGAAAGATTGATTCATCTGCCTTGGCTTCGAATTTGCTTAGATTTTCAGGATGTACTTTCAGTACATAACACTTGCATCCAAATATGTGAAAGTGTTTTACACTTGGTTTCTTTTCCTTTATCATTTCATAGGGAGTCTTTCCATGCATGTTTATTAGAGTGCAGTTTTGAGTGAAACATGCTGTATTGACTGCCTCAGCCCAAAAATATACCGGCAGCTTAGACTCTGCCAACATTGTTCTGGCAGCTTCTATGAGTGTCCTATTCTTTCTTTCCACAACTCCATTTTGTTGAGGAGTTCCTGGCGCAGAAAATTGTTGAGTAATTCCCTTTGATGCACAGTGGTTCTCCATGATTGAATTCTTGAATTCAGTACCATTGTCACTCCTCAGAATTCTTACTATTTTCTTTGATTTTCTTTCCAGAAAAGTGATATGATCTATTATGTGTTGAGAAGCTTCATCCTTTGAATGTAGAAAGAAAACCCATGTGAATCTTGTAAAATCATCTACAATAACAAGAGTATATTTATTTTTGTTAATTGACATAACATTTACTGGACCAAATAAATCAAGATGTAGTAAATAAAAGGGTTCAGAAATGGTATTTATTGTCTTGCTCTTGAAGGATGATTTCCTTTGTTTTCCAAGTTGACAAGCTTCACAAAGTCCATCTTGTACAAAATCAACATGTGGTAATCCTCTTACAAGATTCTGTTTAACCAACTTGTTGAGTGTTTTGAAGTTGATGTGTGACAGTTTCTTGTGCCATTTCCAGCTTTCTTCAGTTGAGGCCTTGCTGTATAGACATGTGACTTCATTGTTTATGCAATCCTCCAAGCTGGCTTCATAAATGTTACCATGTCTGTATCCTTTGAAAACCACAATGCCTGTTTCTTTGTTAGTCACAAGACACTCTTTGTTGTCAAAGCCAGTATGGTAACCTTTGTCTCCAAGTTGACTTATGCTTATTAAATTATGCCTTAAGCCATCAACTAGAGCTACTTGTTCAATGATGACATTCCCAAATACAATCTTGCCATATCCCAGTGTTTGTCCTTTGTTGCCATCTCCAAATGATACTTCTGGGCTAGCCATTTCCTCAAAGTCTGTAAGCAGGGATTTCTTTCCAGTCATATGTCCTGAGCATCCACTGTCCAGGATTAGGTTTACTTTCTTTACCCTAGCTCCCTGCATACATAAAGCAACTAGTTAGATGTTTTGAGGACCCAAACAGTTTTGGATCCTTTTCTACTATTTTTAGGAGAAACAGGCTTAATAATTTTCACCTTTGGCTTACCTGTCTCTTTTGTTGCTCTAGACTGTGGTGGAGTCTTATCAGTGTCATACCAACTCTTATCAATAGAAGATTTTATCTCATAAAAATTGTAATACAAATCATGATAGTCCCTACACATATATATAGAATGAAATATGCTACCACAGTGATAACAAGGTTTCTGTGGTATGTAGTGACTTTTCAGAGTCTGAGAAGGACTAGACTCTGATTTCTTCTCAATCTTTGCTTTACAATCTATAGCCAAATGGTTGTGGTTGCCACATCTATAACACTTCTTTCTAGGAGCATTAGGATCTTTTTGGTAATTGTTTGCCTTATTAATTCCTTCCTTACCATTCCTATTTCTCCTAGTTTTGGTAGACTCTGATAAGTTCTCTAGCCTTTCTTTTAATTTTGACTTAGACAAGTACCCTATATTAATAATTTTCGTAGAGTTATTTGCTCCTGTTTCATCTGTAATGACAGATGAGTTTGTGGTTTCAGATTTTTCTTTAGGTGTCACAAACTTAACAGGAACAAATGTACTTTTGTCTTTAGTCTTATTAACTTGGCTAGCTTCTTCACTGTTATCATTCTCAACAATAGGTCTTTTGTCTTGACTCTTGTCATAGCCTAGACCAGCAGTTTGACACACATTTTGATTATTGAGAATTTCTTGAACTTTTCTACCAGAGTCTGTCCAGACTCTAAACTTGAGTCTCTCTTCTTCTAGTTCTTTCTTAACATAGTCACAGGCCTTCAAGATTTCAGTGTAGTTATGACTATGTTTCTCAGAATCCTTTTTGTATTGTTCCATTAATATTAACTCAGACTCTAAATGATCATTCCTTTTAGTCAAGGTCAAATTTTCCTCTCTCAACCTTTCACTTTCACTAGTGAGAGACCTACATGTTATCATTATTTTATTGACCTCACTTTGCACAGTTTCTATACCATCAGAGTCTAAATTAATTAAGGATTCAGGAGTAAAGATTGATACCTGAGTTTTAGGAGATGAGGGTTCTTTGGGAGATTGTGATTTTCTTGAGGAGGATGCCATCAGTGCTAGATTTTCATAATCAATTTCATCCTCTGAGCTTGAATCTGCCCAATCCTTTCCAGTTGATAGAAGTGCTTTTCCTTTTCCTTGACTTTTTGACTTTCTGCATTCACTAGCAAAGTGGCCCAATATTCCACAGTTGAAACATTTGACCTTTGCTTTGTCAAGTTTGATTATTGTACCCTTGCTCTTCTCAACCTTCTCATCTTCCTTCTTGAATGATGGCCTCTTGCTAAATTTTCCAGTTCTTTTGTTAAATTTCATTCTTTTGAAATTTTTTGCAAACATAGCCATCATTTGACTTAGGTCAATCTCTTCATCAGAATCAGAGTCTGTGTCAGTAGACTCTGACTCCACAACAGCTTTACCCTTCTTCCTTGAATCCTTGATTCTAGCTTCTGTGGGTTGTTCCTGTTGTTCTTTCTCAGACTCCAGTAAGAGTGCCACAGATTTTGTCTTCACAGACTTCTTATTCTTCCTCTGTTGCATCTCCAAATCATATGTCTTGAGTCTGCCATACAATTCTTCTAGAGTTAGTTCATCCAAATCTCTAGCTTCTCTTATGGCTGTAGTCTTATTGTCCCACTCTTCAGGAAGTGCTCTCAGAAACTTGGTATTCGTATCTTCAGAATCATAAACCTTACCAAGCATAGCCATCTCATTCAGGAGTTTTGTAAACCTATCATACATCTCAGTGATAGATTCTCCAGATTTTGCTTCAAAGTACTCATACTCTTGAATGAGCAAAGACCTAGCATTCTTCTTGACATCTTTAGTCCCTTGACAGTGCACCTCAAGTTTTGTCCACATCTCCTTAGCAGTCTTGCATGATATGCACAGTTAGTTAGAACAGAATCTAAACTGTTAAAGAGAATGTTCTTTACTTTTGCCTCCTTAAGGACATTTTCTTTGTCCTCTTTTGTCCATTCAGCCTTTGGTTTCTCAACGAGGTGTTCTTCAGTTATTTTGCCTTCCTCATTGATTTGAGGCACAATTTTTAAGGGCACAAAGGGTCCTTCATTAATCCTGTCAAGATAGTCAGGGTCTGTTGCTTCCAGATGGTGCAGCATCTTAACCTTCCAGTGGGTGAACTCGTTTCTCTTAAGCATAGGAATCTTAGAATTGCCATCTTTGTTTCCAGACATCTTTGATCGATTTTAAACGTTAGGCTCTGATACCAATTGTTTTCCCAGTCGTACAAGTAGAAGGGGGGGGGGTTGAATACTTGTATGTCTTTTCTGCCCGATTTAAAATCAAATTAAGAACAAACTCAAACACAAAAATATGAATAAGTACTGTTTTGTATTATTGATTTGTGAATACAAAACTCTCCTAGGGTGTACACAAACCCTAGCAGCTTCTCTCTGTTTATCACAGCAACTCTCTCTATTTCTATGCTCTCACAAAATTTCACTCAGATGATTTTGTTTCGACTTCCACACTTTTACAATTAGGTTACATAGAGTATATATAGAGAGCTGCCTATCAACTAATAACAGAAAGATAAATTACAATAGGAATAGAATTCCTAATTATTAGTTGACAGTTTCCTTCTAGAATTCTCTTTCTTTCCCACAGCATATCTGCAATATATTTATCCTGATCTTCGAAGACTTTCCATTCCTGTGATCTTTTTCCAAATTTATCCTCAACTGTATAGACTCTGAAATCTTCAGACTCTGATGATCTTCAGACTCTGATCACATGTAGACTCTGATAGATCACAGACTCTGATAGTCTATAGACTCTGATCACCTTCCAGACTCTGATCTTCATGCAGACTCTGGTTTCACTTTCTACAGAAATTCTTCTAGGTACAAGTAACATGAATGTTGACCATCTAGACTCTGATTATTCATTTCAGAGACTAGAAAGACTTATTACAGATAAACTAATCTAAATCCTGTTCTAGTATTTTGTACATCATCAAATGAATATATCCCTAACAGAGGCACTGCTATTCTTATATCCTTTGGTGGAATCAGTTGAAGATCCAGAGCAACATCAGACTAAATCTCAAGTCTTGAATTTTCTTTCAACCTATGAAGCCCTAAGGAAGAGAATGGAACAGGAGCTACAAATGTCTGCACAGGATGTAGTCAAATCTCTATACAGCTACCTATTCAACTCTTCATTCAAAGAAAAAGTAGATGGGCTCATAGAAGGCAGAAAAAATGCAGTTCTCAAAGCACTAGGTTTGCCAGACTCTGAACAGCAAATCACAAAGAAGCCTAAAAAGCTTAGCATTTACAAAAGGAGAAAATCAGAGTCTGTTGATGAGTTGGAAATTGAGATTGAGCAACCAGTTTTTGACTATGAAGCAATTTGGGATCATGGGATTACCTACAGGACAGCTATTGATTGGATCTCTACCATTCAACCATTTTCAAGGGAGGTGGTTGATTTTCTTGTCCAAAATGTAGGTAAGGTGGCCAACAAATACATCTATCCGACCTATGAAAGTAGATTGGATCAACTTAAGGGCTCACATTATCACAAGCTTGCAAAGGAACTGCAGGATTCCTTTCACTTAACTTTTGCCCAGGCCATCAATGCACTCCATGCCAGGATGTTTCTCAATGGACACTTGGATGCATTAACTATGGTAGAACCACATGAGGTAGCAGGTGATGCAAGGCAGTTGGAGGTTGAGACTAGTGCACCAGTGGTGACTAGTGATAAAGATGCTCAGTTTGCCTCACCCACACAAGAACTACCTAGTCAGAGGTTGGGTGATAGTGGGGCAAGGGAGTATGCTGTTAGGCCCTCCTTGACAACTCACCAAAAGGCTGATGAGAACTCCAGTGATATGGGAGGACAGACTCTGATGGAGTCTCATGAAGACATTTTCCAATCTATTCTATCAGAGTCTATCCACCTTGAGGGGGAGTCTCATACACAAACAGTCAAAGATGGTAACACTCAGACTCTGGCTTCTAATGAAGTCCTACTGAAGCAGTCAGAGTCTAGAGTAGACCCTGAGACTGGAATACTGGAGCCAACAGACTCTGGAAAGAAAGAAGTTACTTGTAAGGGTTCAGAGTCTGTTGATGCTCACCCCTTGGTGGAAACCCCTAGCCTTCAGACATTTAAAGGGGTTACCCTCCATCAAGGTGGTTCAGGTATTGAAGCACCATTATTTTCTCTCAACCCCTCTTCTGTAGGATTATTGAGTGCACCTTCCCACATGAGTGACAAAATATCTGAGAGGCTGGCACTGGATCAGGCAAAAGGAAAGGTAGAAAAGGCTGTAGGGAGCCTGAGTGAGATTGAGAAAGTGGGTGCTCAACCCCACTGTGAGCATGAGAGATTAGGGTAACCTAAACCTAGCTTTACTTATTGGGATCAAGATTTTCCAAAGAGTTGGTCCAATGATTTGGAGCAGGGGATGGATGACAATTCACTATGTCTGATTGTGCAGATTGGCAAACAGGAGGAGGCTCTTGCTGCTCAGAAGTCATTTACCCAGAGACCACAACTTCATCTGGTGGATTCTCTAGCAAGGAGAGCAGATAGAGTCATGGAGGCTTTGGTGGATAACACTGTCATTTTAACTAAGACTGCAAATTTGGAGTTAGCTGAACCACTTTTGATTATGCCTATAAGTGCTAGACTTCCAGATTCTACAGTCTACACCACCAGAGTCAGGAAGAGTCAGGGTCTATAGTCCCGTTTGCAGTTTCAGAGTCTACACCACCAGAGTCTACACCTCCAATTACAAAGCTTGAGTCTATTGCTGAGGGGTGCACTTCTGAAGATGATGATCACATTACTCCTTCTTTTCTCTATTTTGATCAAGTGTTTCCTCTGTCTTGGGAGTCTGTGTGGCGCCCCCAGACCCGGGGTCCAAGGTCTAGGTCGTCACGGTCCAACTTCCACCATTCATACACTTACAGTTCACTGATAATCATAATAAAATTTAATCATTCTAAGGTAAATAACAATCTGGTGACCCACACACACTTTAACACACACACACGAGCCATAGTCTCAGGAAATGAGCATACATTAATATACAAACTTGGATCTTCATCATTACATTACTAGTTATCAAAAGATTGAGTTCGTACTACTAAATATAGCTTCTGTTTGAAACTATAATAGCAGTCCAAAAGTTAGATTAAATCTCATTAAGTTACATATATTTACATAAACAGTGTTTATAAATAAATCTAACTAGCAGAAGCTGCCATTCTATCCTGCTCAATCTCCCTACCTCGGGAATAGGGCCAAGGGGTCGGTCATAAGGGGTCCTTGCCCTTCGCACGGTCTTTCTCAACGTCCTGCGTACTCCTCGTGGCATGGTCTGCAGCTGTGATGGTGGAAAGATAAACAGAAAGCAAGAGTAGGCTACAATGCTCAGCAAGTATAGAATCAATCAACATGGCATAATAAAGAAGCAACGACAATATGTGTATCAGAGTAATAAAATGCAACCTGTACTGAAATGGTGAACAGTTCTAGATACTGGACAAAAGAATAATAGGTTGCCATAATCCTCGTTAACACTATCGGTAACTAAGCACCTGGGCTTTCGTTACAGTGCAACATCAAATTCCAATTGGAAGAAAAGAAGATACTGGAGCATCCACCACGCCTATTGTACAAGATGATCAGTCGTATAGTACAATAGTTAAGTAACCTTTTCTACTAGCAGAAGGATGATCCTATACCGGTCATCACCCTAGGCAACACCTGGGCCTTTAAATGCTGGACCGTGCGTCACTCGGCCTCTTACGCTAGATGGACTGTGCCGCACACAAGCCTCTTACACTTTATATCTCCAGTTTCCTTTGAGTACAATCAACAAGTCTAGAAGGGAATTTAATACAACCTTCCAGAACAATAACAAAGCTTTCAAGAATTTATTCAAATCAAAGTGTGGAAGGGAATTTAATCCGACTTTCCCGAATAACAACAAAGCTTTCTGGAATTTCAAAGTTCGATACTAGATTAACTCCCGAAACAAGGTGGAAGCAATCTCTTTATAGGAGTAGGTTGACTTTTAGTCAACGAATGGATAGCTCGAATCAAGATCACGACCGGGGAGTCGCTAGTAGGTGATAAAATAAACTCCACGAAAATATAATACTTTTGGGTAAAATAATAGTCCTTACAGGCACCAGTTTTAAATAGAAAGAAGGTTAAAATGGGCTATTCCATCCCTAACATGGAGTTATCGGCTCAAAATATGTATAAAATATTTGAGTCATAGCTCAGTATTTATTATTTAATGAAAAATAATATTTAAAGAATTTTTAGATAACTCCGGAATATTTTTAAAGATCCAATAAATATTCAATCAATAAATACGAGACCTTGAATAGTCCCTGAAAATATTTTAAAATAATTAAAATATTTAATTAGGATTTAGTCAAGACTATTTAGTATTTAAATAGTTTTAAATGAATCAATATATTTTATAATATTTAATCAATATTAAATAATATTTAAATAATCCCAAAGAATTGAAAGTATTTAATCAAGAGTAAATACTTTTTAAATAATCCAAAATATTTAAATATATTTACTCAATCTTAAATAATATTTAATAAAACCCAATATTATTTAAAATATCGAAGGGATATTAATCAACTTGATTAATCCCTAACCCATACTACTTATTATCCCAAAACTTATATTCCAGGGAGAATCCCTAGATAGTATCGACTAATAGTCGAGAGATAATACACTACTCCCGGTCGCCTGTCAAGTACCAAAGAAATGTACTTAACACGGACATCAGTTATGCAAAACTGACAGGAAGCGTCCTCTAACTTTTGAGAGTTCAGAGGCGCGAGCAAACAATTCAGTCGAATAAACAATTCAAAGACAGAAACGAATTCCAAGCACCACAGCCTTATAACCAAGAAACATATTATAAGGTCAGAGTTTAGAGAACTTGCCTTTACTGTTGAAGTGGTAGCTCGCTTGTCCTTCCTTGGCACGTGTCTCTATAAGAAAGAAAACACGGGTCCTAATTAGTCACAAAGGTTTTGAATGCTATTTATAGCTACTCATGAATGCATACTAACTTATCTTGCTAACGAGTTTTAGCGCGGATTTTAGTTAGTTATGAACTTATAAGTATTACCAACACATTTCGTTAAAAGTCCGTTTGCTAGGCTAGCCTCGAATTCTACTAAGAACATAGTTTATGCAAAGACAATGCAAGCAGTTTTTTTTTTGCAAGGTGTCCTAACTGCACCTACTTGCTTCCAACAATTATCATAAATCAGATTTTACTTATTTTAATCCGAAACCTTTTCCCAAGTCTTCCCAGATGTTCCTAGTATTTTGTATAAAAGTTTCAGATTTTATAAGGCAGTCTAACTAGGCTGATCATCTCCTCAAAGTTGGTTAAAAACAGGGCAGTCATGGTTTCTGCATCGCCTCACCATTTTAGTCATAACTTTTAGCTCACAACTCCGTTTGACGCAAAATTAGCGCGCAAACGATCTAGAGACTAATATCTATCTAACCATATAAAGAAATCATCCAGAAACACAGGCTAGACCCTTCGGGAGTGGTGAACAGTTGGCAGGCAGTAGGAAATTTGGCATGGTTCCGTTTATACGTTCATCGTTTTCCCTGTTTTAAACTCATCCAATTCAACTCAAATGACTTCCATATATTTTACACTACTACTTGGGAATGTACTCAAGACATCCCAAGCCCAAACACAATTTAACAATACTCCAAACATTACCAATAATTCATCCAACTCCTTCACCACTGCAGTTAGCTTTTTAAAACTGTTTTACTAATTCACAAACAATCAATTCTCTTCATCCTCTTAACATCCACAAGCCTTAATCAAATCATCTCTACATTACACAACTATAGCCAACAAAACAAGCACTTAAACATATGATCAAGCTCATTACATAGCATGCTTAAAATCACATTAATCTCATATAACTAGGGCTTGAGTTTTTCAAGCCATTCATGCTTCATTACTACTACCCATAACCTAATTATCACTTAACAAACACTAGCAAAGCTTAAGGAGCCATAAAGCAAGAGTTTAAGAATTTAATCAAAGTCATAAGTACTATTCATGTTCTTGTTCTTCATGAGAAATCAAGAGATTTCATGGATAACTAAGCTTGAAATTCATGTAGAAGCTAGGTAAGGATCATACCTTTGATTTAAGCTACTAAACACAATGATCAATCAAGGCTTTGTTGAGTTTTGAATTTTTTTCTCTCCCTCCTTTCTTCTTGGCCGAATGCTTCTCTTGCTAGGGGTGGTGTTTGCTGATTTTTGTGTTTATGAATTAATTACTAGGTTACTTAGATATTTAACTAGCTTGGCTCTTGGATAAGTCAAAGGGCAAGTCAAGGAAGTCTTCTTGACTTAGTCAACAACACTTGCTCTTTATCCACTAATTAACACAAGTATATTTAGCTAATTACCCATGTAATAATAAAGCTTGATTCCTAAAAATTAATTAGGAAACGATTCGATTCTCGTTCTCGTAATGATCCATGACGACAAACTAATTCCTTAACTCGTTTCGGAAACTCTAATAATTGGAATACCCACCAAAACCTCATCCTTAATTATTATTATATACTACTATTTAAACTCCGTCCTATTTATTCGAAAGGGTTCGGATGCGATTCTCCGGGTAAAATATACTAAGGAAGTACTACGTATAATACGTAGACTAACTTAAAAATACAAGCTACTCAATATTTTTGAGTTACGAATCTCCAAGTTCTGGTGAGATTTACATACACTCATTTATATCACACTTTAATAATACGACTTCAAAACTCTACTTTCCGATACATAAGTCAAGTGACGCAGTCATTATCACTTATAATGCGTATCTACTAATATTAACAAAAGTTTTAAAAGTACCTGGAAATTAGGGATATTACAGTCTCCCCTCCTTAAAAGGATTCCGTCCCGGAATCTAATCTTGAAAATAGGTGAGGGTACTTTTCTAGCATGGCACTTTCCAATTCCCAGGTTGATTCTTCTACATTCTGATTCCTCCACAACACTCGTACTAACTTGACGACTTTGTTCCTCAACACTTGTTCCTTTTTATCCATGATCTCCACTGGCTGCTCTTCATAGGATAAATCTGGCTGGATTTCCACGTTATCGTACTCTATTATGTGTTTGGCATCCGGGTGGTATTGTCGTAACATGGACACATGAAATACGTTATGAACCTGTTGCAGATTTGGGGGTAAAGCTAACTTATAGGCTACTTTCCCGATGCGCTTCAGAACCTCAAACGGTCCAATAAATCTGGGGCTTAACTTTCCTTTCTTGCCAAACCTCATCAAACCTTTCCACGGTGATACCTTTAGTAACACTGAATCTCCCACTTCATACTCTCTGTCTTTTCTGGCTTGATCTGCATACTTGCGTTGTCTATCTTGAGCTGCCACTAGTCTTTTTCTGATAAGATCTATTATATCTTTGGTTTGCTGGACCAGTTCGGGTCCCAACATCTTACGTTCACCTACTTCGTCCCAACACAATGGTGATCGGTACTTCCTGCCATACAAGGCTTCGTAAGGTGACATCCCAATGCTGGCATGGTAGCTGTTGTTGTAGGAAAACTCAATTAATGGTAAATGATCATCCCAACTACCTTTGAAATCTATGGCACAGATTCTCAACATATCTTCTACTGTTTGGATAGTTCTCTCACTTTGCCCGTCAGTTTGGGGGTGGTAAGCGGTGCTCATATTTAGTCTTGTTCCCAAACAGTCTTGAAAGCTTCTCCAAAATCTAGAATTGAATCTCGGGTCTCTATCCGACACATTTCCTACTGGAACTCCATGACGTACCACTATCTCTTTCAAATAAAGCTCAACTAATCGGTCAACTGAATATCTCTCATTGATAGGAAGAAAATGCGCTGATTTTGTTAATCGGTCAATTATTACCCAGATAGCATTGTGGTTCATTTTCGTTCTTGGTAACCCCACCACAAAATCCATTGCAATATGCTCCCATTTCCACTCTGGAATCTCTAGGGGCTGTAAAAGTCCACTTGGTCTTTGGTGTTCCGCTTTCACTCTCTGACAGGTCAAACACTTACTTACCCATTCAGCAATGTCTCTCTTCATATTCGGCCACCAATAGTGCACTCTCAAATCTTTATACATCTTAGTACCTCCGGGGTGAATAGAAAACCTAGAGTTGTGTGCTTCATTCAACACCTCATCTTTCAGTTCCTGAACATCAGGAATCCAAATTCTATTAGCAAATTTTAAGATCCCTCTCTCATCCTTAACACATCTCCGTTCCTCTCCAATTATCTGATCCTCTTTTTCTTCCATCGTCTTTTCTTGACATATCCTTACTTTCTCAATCAGTTCCGGCTCAACCCGGATTTCAAATAGCGTATCTCTACCATCCTCGGAAAATTTCACTTCTAATTCCATCCGTTCAAACTCTCGTATCAATTCCTCAGAAGAAACCATCATTCTCAGCCTTTCTTTCCTACTTAGGGCATCGGCCACCACATTGGCCTTCCCAGGGTGGTAGTTAATTGAACAGTCATAATCCTTGATTAGCTCTAACCATCTTCTTTGTCTCATGTTTAGTTCTTTCTGTGTGAAAATGTACTTAAGGCTTTTATGATCTGTGTAAATCTCGCACTTTTCTCCATACAGGTAATGCCTCCATATCTTTAATGCGAAAACTATCGCTGCTAATTCTAAGTCATGAGTTGGATATCTTATCTCGTACTCTTTCAGTTGTCTGGATGCATAAGCAATTACTTTGCCATGCTGCATCAGTACACATCCTAGTCCCTTATGAGATGCATCGCTATAAATCACAAAATCACCTTTTTCATCTGGTAGGGCTAATACCGGCGCAGTAATTAATCTCTTTTTCAATTCCTGAAAACTCTCTTCACATTTTTCAGTCCACTCAAACTTCTCGGTCTTACGGGTGAGTCTCGTCAATGGAGTAGCTATCTTAGCAAAGTCCTGGACGAATCTCCTGTAATATCCTGCTAATCCCACAAAACTTCTTACTTCAGTTGGTGTCGTTGGCCTTTCCCAATTTGAAATAGCTTTAATCTTAGCAGGGTCGACTAGCACGCCTTTACTACTTATCACGTGTCCCAAAAATTGAACTTCCTTCAACCAAAACTCACATTTTGAAAATTTAGCATAGGGCTTCTCCTTTCTCAATATTTCCAGTACTATCCTCAAATGTTCTTCATGCTCTTCCCTTGACCTTGAGTAGATCAATATATCGTCTATGAAGACTATAACAAACTTGTCTAGATACTTCTTGAAAACTCGATTCATCAAATCCATGAAAGCTGCGGGGGCGTTGGTTAACCCAAAGGACATTACCAAAAACTCGTAGTGCCCATATCGGGTACGAAATGCTGTCTTCGGAACATCTTCGCGTTTAATCTTCAGCTGGTGATATCCAGTTCTCAGGTCGATCTTTGAAAAGTAAACAGCATCCTTTAACTGATCAAACAAATCATCGATCCTGGGTAAAGGGTACTTATTCTTAATGGTTAGCTTGTTGAGTTCCCTATAATCTATACATAATCTCATACTTCCATCTTTCTTCTTGACAAACAACACTGGTGCCCCCCATGGAGACACGCTTGGTCGAATCATTCCTTTATCCAATAGCTCTTGTAGCTGGATGGCTAATTCTTTCATCTCTACCGGGGCTAATCGGTACGGAGCCTTTGACACGGGTGTTGTCCCTGGTGCTAACTCGATGGCAAACTCTATGTCTCTGTCAAGAGGTAACCCTGGAAGGTCATCGGGAAATACATCTTCAAATTCATTAACAACTGCTATGTCACTTATACTAGTTAATTCCTTCTCGGTGTCTACTACATAGGCTAAACAAGCTTCACACCTTTGGCGTAACAACCTCTTGACCTGCATCTTAGTCAAGAATTTATTAATCTGCCTCTGCCCTTTAAACACCACTTCTTCTTGGTTGGGCAACTTTATCCTCACTTTCTTTCCTTTGCAATCAATATTAGCTCCACAACTTGTCAGCCAATCCATCCCCAAAATGACATCAAACTCCCCTAGGGAAAAAGGAATTAAGTCTAGGATGAATCGCTGCCCTTCGATTTCTAGTTCACAGTTATTACATACGTAACTAACAGGAATAACCTCCTGATTAGCTATTTCTACACGTAAGGGATCGCTTAACGGTTTTGACTCAAGATTCCATTTACGCGCAAAGTCTCGAGATATAAAAGACCTGGTTACTCCGGAGTCAAACAAAACATTTGCATTGACGGAATTAAGTAAGAGTGTACCTGCAATAACATCCGTGTTCCTCACGGCATCCCTCACCGTCATGTTGAAAGTCCTAGCAGTAGGAGCCTTATTAGAAGCAGCTCCGCTTTGTCTCGTTACCGCTGGTCCAGAAGATTTACAGTCTTTCTTTACATGTCCCATCTGTCCGCAGTTGTGACAAACCATGCTATTCTGAGGGCAGTTATACGCGAAATGCCCCACTCGTCCACACTTGAAACAGGTAACCCCTGACTTGTTACACGTGCCTAAATGCCTCTTCCCACATGTCTTACAATCTGGCAGTGGGGGTCGTGATGGATTGGAATATGCCACCCCTGACTGCCTGCCGCCTTGGTTAACACTTACACTTTCGGCCTTCTTGAACCCAACATTCCTCCGAAACTGAGACCCTTGTCCTCGATTAAATTTACTCGGAAAGTTCCCACTTGCTGAACCTCGTCGCTGGCTTTCTGCCTTTCTCTTCTTCCCATCCCTTTCCTTTTGGATCAGATCACTCCCAGCCTCTACAATCGAAGCTTTCTGCACCAACATTGCATAATCAGTCAACTCAAGTATTGCTACACGATTTTGAATCCACTGTTTCAATCCCTGCTGAAACCTCCTAGCCCTTTTCTCGTCCGTGTTCACAAAATCCGGCACGAACCTAGACAGTTCAGTAAACTTTGCTTCATATTCGGCTACGGTTAGGTTATTCTGCTTCAACTCTAGAAATTTCAGCTCCATCTGGTTTTCCATAAATTTGGGGAAATACTTCTCTAAAAATAGTTGTGTGAACCTTTCCCACGCTACTACCCCTCCTCCCTCCAGATTTCTTTTCGCTTCCCACCAGAAATTGGCCTCCCCCTTTAGGAGATAAGTGGCGAAGACCGTCTTCTGTCCCTTTTCTATTTGCAGTATCTCAAAGGACTTTTCCATTTCTTTTAACCAGGCCCTAGCCTCTACTGGGTCCGCAGTCCCTTGAAACTCAGGTGGTCGCAAGGACTTGAATGCTCGGAAGGAATTTGCAACGGGGTTATGGGGAACTGGTGGCGGCTGATTTGAATTGGGATTAACATGCTGCCTGAGAAAATCCATGAACACATTCATGGGGTCCATATTTCGGTTTTCCCCTTGGTGACCCTGACTCTCATTTTCTCCCTGTTCATTCTGGTTTTGATTCTGACTATGACCCGAGGCACTAGAACTCACATACTCCCCTTCTGCATACTCTTCATCATCAAACTCATTATAGTCTTCCGAATCACTTTCCTCTTCGTGAACACTTGGTTCATGCAAATCCCCACTGGCTACAGGGTGCAATCTAGTATTCCTCCTTGGTGGCATTTTCTGATACAATCAAATAATATTGATCAACTTTCTATTATTCTGAAACACTATATTATTCGCTATTTTAAACAATCAAGAATAAGGGTTTGAATTTACATCTAACACGGTCTGTTCAACATATACATAACAAGTCATTTCTGAACAATCTCGATATCAAGAACAAGAAGATGTATAAACACAGTACGCAAAATAAGACTGCATTTAAGGAAACTGAAACAACATATATATACATAATTCCTTGATTACATCTTCCCTCATAGTTTCTGGTTACATCAAAAGTATGTCAGCAAGCTATCTTCTAGTCAGAGCGGGACTACTACTATATACACAAAATACTACTCCCTCAAAAACGGCACATCTATACATAATGCCAAAATCTGATACTAGAAGACTATATCATCCCATAGAAGTCACTGAAACCTACCACGGATCAGGTCCCTAACCTGAACCATCACACCCTCAACCATCTCATCTGCATCACTGCCCCCTATCAGCCCTCCCCCTAAGGGTGCCCTCAACTCACGGAAATATCGTGCCCACGTCTGAATCTCGGTAAGGCCTGTCACAACGTCCTGTGGAATGCCATCCTGAGAAGTGCTGCTCGGAGGTAGGCCGCCCTGAGGTCCAACACGTCCTGGAATCATCCTGTCTACTATGCGCCTCAACTCATCCACACGACCGGTCGAGACATCCTGTTCCCTTATGAGGGAAGATACTATCCATGAGGGTACTGGTTCTCCTGCAACTGGCGGAGGTGGAGGTGGTGCTGCCGGTGCTGCTGGTGGTGGTGATGGTGTGTCATGCGGAGCATCCTCTGGCTCTGAGAGATCTGGGATGAATCCCTCTGGCTCGTCCTCCTCGGAAGGTATAGGGCTAGCTGGGGGTGAAGGTGGAATCACTACTGGTGGTGGTATCATGGGGATATCTCTGTATACAACCTCTGATGGTCCGGCCTCATCAGCCACTGGGAGGGTAGGTGCTGGTACGGCGCCCTCCTCTAATGGAGCCTCTATCGGGTCCTCCTCGGGGTCGTCATCCTCCCCTAGCAACGCTCTATCAAGCTGAGCCTCATAGTCCTCATCGTCGGGTATCTACAATAAAACAATAACTAGTCACTATCGTGTAACGAATAGTTCCCTTTTTGGGTTTTAGTCTTCTTAAAGTTTTTAGTCTTTTATTATTATTGCTTTTATTACCGATAGGCCTCTCGTTTCTGAGTACTATAACTTAGGGCTCTGATACCATCTCTGTGGCGCCCCCAGACCCGGGGTCCAAGGTCTAGGTCGTCACGGTCCAACTTCCACCATTCATACACTTACAGTTCACTGATAATCATAATAAAATTTAATCATTCTAAGGTAAATAACAATCTGGTGACCCCCACACACTTTAACACACACACACGAGCCATAGTCTCAGGAAACGAGCATACATTAATATACAAACTTGGATCTTCATCATTACATTACTAGTTATCAAAAGATTGAGTTCGTACTACTAAATATAGCTTCTGTTTGAAACTATAATAGCAGTCCAAAAGTTAGATTAAATCTCATTAAGTTACATATATTTACATAAACAGTGTTTATAAATAAATCTAACTAGCAGAAGCTGCCATCCTATCCTACTCAATCTCCCTACCTCGGGAATAGGGCAAGGGGTCGGTCATAAGGGGTCCTTGCCCTTCGCACGGTCTTTCTCAACGTCCTGCGTACTCCTCGTGGCATGGTCTGCAGCTGTGATGGTGGAAAGATAAACAGAAAGCAAGAGTGAGCTACAATGCTCGGCAAGTATAGAATCAATCAACATGGCATAATAAAGAAGCAACGACAATATGTGTATCAGAGTAATAAAATGCAACCTGTACTGAAATGGTGAACAGTTCTAGATACTGGACAAAAGAATAATAGGTTGCCATAATCCTCGTTAACACTATCGGTAACTAAGCACCTGGGCTTTCGTTACAGTGCAACATCAAATTCCAATTGGAAGAAAAGAAGATACTGGAGCATCCACCACGCCTATTGTACACGATGATCAGTCGTATAGTACAATAGTTAAGTAACCTTTTCTACTAGCAGAAGGATGATCCTATACCGGTCATCACCCTAGGCAACACCTGGGCCTTTAAATGCTGGACCGTGCGTCACTCGGCCTCTTACGCTAGATGGACTGTGCCGCACACAAGCCTCTTACACTTTATATCTCCAGTTCCCTTTGAGTACAATCAACAAGTCTAGAAGGGAATTTAATACAACCTTCCAGAACAATAACGAAACTTTCAAGAATTTATTCAAATCAAAGTGTGGAAGGGAATTTAATCCGACTTTCCCGAATAACAACAAAGCTTTCTGGAATTTCAAAGTTCGATACTAGATTAACTCCCGAAACAAGGTGGAAGCAATCTCTTTATAGGAGTAGGTTGACTTTTAGTCAACGAATGGATAGCTCGAATCAAGATCACGACCGGGGAGTCGCTAGTAGGTGATAAAATAAACTCCACGAAAATATAATACTTTTGGGTAAAATAATGGTCCTTACAGGCACCAGTTTTAAATAGAAAGAAGGTTAAAATGGGCTATTCCATCCCTAACATGGAGTTATCGGCTCAAAATATGTATAAAATATTTGAGTCATAGCTCAGTATTTATTATTTAATGAAAAATAATATTTAAAGAATTTTTAGATAACTCCGGAATATTTTTAAAGATCCAATAAATATTCAATCAATAAATACGAGACCTTGAATAGTCCCTGAAAATATTTTAAAATAATTAAAATATTTAATTAGGATTTAGTCAAGACTATTTAGTATTTAAATAGTTTTAAATGAATCAATATATTTTATAATATTTAATCAATATTAAATAATATTTAAATAATCCCAAAGAATTGAAAGTATTTAATCAAGAGTAAATACTTTTTAAATAATCCAAAATATTTAAATATATTTACTCAATCTTAAATAATATTTAATAAAACCCAATATTATTTAAAATATCGAAGGGATATTAATCAACTTGATTAATCCCTAACCCATACTACTTATTATCCCAAAACTTATATTCCAGGGAGAATCCCTAGATAGTATCGACTAATAGTCGAGAGATAATACACTACTCCCGGTCGCCTGTCAAGTACCAAAGAAATGTACTTAACACGGACATCAGTTATGCAAAACTGACAGGAAGCGTCCTCTAACTTTTGAGAGTTCAGAGGCGCGAGCAAACAATTCAGTCGAATAAACAATTCAAAGACAGAAACGAATTCCAAGCACCACAGCCTTATAACCAAGAAACATATTATAAGGTCAGAGTTTAGAGAACTTGCCTTTACTGTTGAAGTGGTAGCTCGCTTGTCCCTCCTTGGCACGTGTCTCTATAAGAAATAAAACACGGGTCCTAATTAGTCACAAAGGTTTTGAATGCTATTTATAGCTACTCATGAATGCATACTAACTTATCTTGCTAACGAGTTTTAGCGCGGATTTTAGTTAGTTATGAACTTATAAGTATTACCAACACATTTCGTTAAAAGTCCGTTTGCTAGGCTAGCCTCGAATTCTACTAAGAACATAGTTTATGCAAAGACAATGCAAGCAGTTTTTTTTTGCAAGGTGTCCTAACTGCACCTACTTGCTTCCAACAATTATCATAAATCAGATTTTACTTATTTTAATCCGAAACCTTTTCCCAAGTCTTCCCAGATGTTCCTAGTATTTTGTATAAAAGTTTCAGATTTTATAAGGCAGTCTAACTAGGCTGATCATCTCCTCAAAGTTGGTTAAAAACAGGGCAGTCATGGTTTCTGCATCTCCTCACCATTTTAGTCATAACTTTTAGCTCACAACTCCGTTTGACGCAAAATTAGCGCGCAAACGATCTAGAGACTAATATCTATCTAACCATATAAAGAAATCATCCAGCAACAGAGGCTAGACCCTTCGGGAGTGGTGAACAGTTGGCAGGCAGTAGGAAATTTGGCATGGTTCCGTTTATACGTTCATCGTTTTCCCTGTTTTAAACTCATCCAATTCAACTCAAATGACTTCCATATATTTTACACTACTACTTGGGAATGTACTCAAGACATCCCAAGCCCAAACACAATTTAACAATACTCCAAACATTACCAATAATTCATCCAACTCCTTCACCACTGCAGTTAGCTTTTTAAAACTGTTTTACTAATTCACAAACAATCAATTCTCTTCATCCTCTTAACATCCACAAGCCTTAATCAAATCATCTCTACATTACACAACTATAGCCAACAAAACAAGCACTTAAACATATGATCAAGCTCATTACATAGCATGCTTAAAATCACATTAATCTCATATAACTAGGGCTTGAGTTTTTCAAGCCATTCATGCTTCATTACTACTACCCATAACCTAATTATCACTTAACAAACACTAGCAAAGCTTAAGGAGCCATAAAGCAAGAGTTTAAGAATTTAATCAAAGTCATAAGTACTATTCATGTTCTTGTTCTTCATGAGAAATCAAGAGATTTCATGGATAACTAAGCTTGAAATTCATGTAGAAGCTAGGTAAGGATCATACCTTTGATTTAAGCTACTAAACACAATGATCAATCAAGGCTTTGTTGAGTTTTGGATTTTTTTCTCTCCCTCCTTTCTTCTTGGCCGAATGCTTCTCTTGCTAGGGGTGGTGTTTGCTGATTTTTGTGTTTATGAATTAATTACTAGGTTACTTAGATATTTAACTAGCTTGGCTCTTGGATAAGTCAAAGGGCAAGTCAAGGAAGTCTTCTTGACTTAGTCAACAACACTTGCTCTTTATCCACTAATTAACACAAGTATATTTAGCTAATTACCCATGTAATAATAAAGCTTGATTCCTAAAAATTAATTAGGAAACGATTCGATTCTCGTTCTCGTAATGATCCATGACGACAAACTAATTCCTTAACTCGTTCCGGAAACTCTAATAATTGGAATACCCACCAAAACCTCATCCTTAATTATTATTATATACTACTATTTAAACTCCGTCCTATTTATTCGAAAGGGTTCAGATGCGATTCTCCGGGTAAAATATACTAAGGAAGTACTACGTATAATACGTAGACTAACTTAAAAATACGAGCTACTCAATATTTTTGAGTTACGAATCTCCAAGTTCTGGTGAGATTTACATACACTCATTTATATCACACTTTAATAATACGACTTCAAAACTCTACTTTCCGATACATAAGTCAAGTGACGCAGTCATTATCACTTATAATGCGTATCTACTAATATTAACAAAAGTTTTAAAAGTACCTGGAAATTAGGGATATTACAGTCTGCACAACAAAGAGGCATACATGATAAAGATTCTTTTGGGTGTATTTTGGCTATTCATCAGTCTGAGAGACTTAAAGCTTTTCAGAAGAAATCCTTTCAACAGGAACATGGTTACTATCCTGGTGAAGAAGATCATGCTTTGGATGGAGCTGTTAAAGCTGAATTACCTGATGTCGCTGCTCAATTAGCCAATGTGGTCCAGGACATTTCTCATATTAAAATCAAGCTCACTGGTGTTGATAATACAACTTCTCTGCTCAATACAAGATTTGACAGAATTCACTCCCTTGATTCAGTCATTGCAGCACAGGCCACTATCTCTACAGTTCTTGAGCAGATTCTTTTGGCTGTCACCAGTAATAAGGATGATGATGTCAAAAAGGGGGAGAAGGATAGGCAAGGTGAATCCTCCCGGAGAAATAAGGATGATGGATGCAAAGGTAGGTCACATGGAGTTAAAAGGAGGAGAGATGGTGATGATGGTAATAGTTATCATGGTCCTAGGGGTCTTAATGATGTGCAACAAAAGCAATCTGGAGTAGCAAAAACTCAAACACATCAGTCAGGGACTAGACATGGGAAATCAGAGTCTAAGTCAGACTCTAATAAGCAAAGAAAGAAGTCAGACTCTGATCAAACTCAAGAACCTTCATACTGGAAGTGCAGTCAATCAAATCTGCAACTTAGAGCTAAAAAGAAGATAGGTCTTGGAGGATTTGAAGAATCTGACATTGACAGAACATCTACTCTAACCAGGGATCCTCAATCCTTGACAGATAGGTAGTTTAAGAAGATCACTCAGAAGCACTTAAATAAAGTGGTGTCTGCTCAAATTGTTTATAATGTTTTTAAACAAAGATACAAGGAGGTCAGGAAGGTACAGAAAAGGTGAAAAATGAGATGCTGGTTTACTTCTTAGAAGGTGGAACTGTAAGATGGATTAGTCAATCAAATTTTATCTTTTTCAAACAGGCTGAGGAACTACAGTATATCAGATTTCTTCTTCAAATTTCTTATGAAGTTAACAAGTGCAAAAAAGCTGTCACACACAAATGGTTCAAGGAGATTGATAGGAAGCTGACTTTGCACAGACAGGCAAATCGACAAATGGGCAAATTTTCTTTAAAATATGTTGATACTGAGGGAAATGATCAAGTTATGCCATTGGAAGAAAAATAGATTAAATTTCAAGAAGGTGTGGGTCATTACTTTGGGTTTCAGCCTATGAGTGGGAAAGTTAGTGTTCTGATGTTGAAGGACTTAAAAGATCAAGAAAGCAGTGCAAATGATCTGAGAGCAGTTTACTGTCAAATCAAATGTTCAAATGAAGAAATGAAGAAATTAAAGAAGTTTGTTGGTGAAGCTCTTGCAATTGTGGAAGAAAATATGCTGAACTCATTTTTGAAGAATAATCCAGCCTTTGAGAAGATTAAATAAGAAGTAATTCTTTATAATTCTTTTATACTGTTCTAGATTAATAGTTTTATTCTTTAGTTTTGACATCATCAAACTTGGATTTATGCTTACATTTTATAAAGCATAAATAGGGAGAGATTGTTAGGAATATATTCATTTGATGATGTACAAAATACTAGAACATGGTCTAGATTAGTTTATCTGTAATAAGTATTTCTAGTCTCTGAAATGTATAATCAGAGTCTAGATAGTCAACATTCATGTTACTTGTACTTAGAAGAATTTCTGTAGAAAGTAAAACCAGAGTCTGCATGAAGATCAGAGTCTAGAAGGTGATCAGAGTCTATGATCTATCAGAGTCTACATACGATCAGAGTCTGAAGATCATCAGAGTCTAAAGGTGTTTAGAGTCTATACAGTTAAAGTTAAATTTGGAAGAAGATCACAGGAATGGAAAGTCCTCGAAGATCAAGATAAATATATTGCAGATATGTTATAGGAAAGAAAGAGAATTCTAAAAGGAAACTATCAACTAATAATTAGGAATTTTATTCCTATTGTAATTTTTATCTTTCTGTTATTAGTTGATAGGCAGCTCTCTATATAAACTCTATGTAACCTAATTGTAAAGGTGTGAAAAAAAGTCGAAGAATAATTTGTCTGAGTGATATTTTTGTGAGAGCATAGAGATAGAGAGAGTTGCTGTGAATAACACAAAGAAGCTGCTAGGGTTTGTGTACACCCTAGGAGAGTTTTGTATTCAATCATCAATAATACAAACAGTACTTATTCATATCTTTGTGTTTGATCTTTATTCTTAATTCATATTGAGTTGGTTTTAAATCAGGCATACAAGTAACACAAGTATTCAACCCCCCCTTCTACTTGTGTAACTGGGAAAACAAAAACAAATTTTAGCTTCATTCTTGACTCATTGAACATGTAAATAACTTGTAAAACCTTGTAGCATCATAATTCACTTTTTTAGTATTGAATGCAATTAATAACAATTTTAGGCTTCATTCTTGACTCATTCAAACTTGAAAAGAACTTGTTGGTTCATTCTTGACTCGTTTGTACATGGAAATAATTTGTAAAACCATGTAGCATCATTATTCATTCTTTTGAGCTTGAATGCAATTCATAACAATTTTAGGCTTCATTCTTGACTCGTTCGAACTTGAAAACAACTTGTAGCTTCATTCTTGACTCGTTTATGCATGGAAACAACTTGTAAAACCTTGTTGCATGATTCTTCACTCGTTTGACCTTGAGAACCATACATTCTTGATTTGTTCGAACTTGAAAACAACTTATAGCTTCATTCTTGACTCATTTGAATTTGAAAACAACTTTTCGTTTGTACATGGAAACAACTTGGAAAACCTTATAGCATTATTCTTCACTCGTGTGAGCTTGAATGCAATTCATAACAATTTGAGGTTTCATTCTTGACTCGAAAAAACTTGAAAACAACTTGTAACTTCGTTCTTGACTCATTTGTACGTGGAAAAGACATGTAAAACCTTGTAGCATCATTCTTCACTCGTTTGAGCTTCAATGCAATTCATAACAATTTTAGGCTTCATTTTATGACTCTTTCGAACTTGAAAATAACTTGTAGCTTCATTCTTGACTCATTTATATGTGGAAACAACTTGGAAAACCTTGTAGAATCATTCTTCATCCGTTTGATATTGAATGCAATTCATAACAATTAAAGGCTTCATACTTGACTCGTTCGAACATGAAAATAACTTGAAGCTTCATTCTTGAGTCGTTTGTACATTGAAACAACTTGTAAAACCTTATAGCACATAATTCTTTCTTTTGAGCTTGAATGCAATTCATAACAATTTTAGGCTTCATTTTTGACTCGTTTGAACTTGAAAACAACTAGTAGCTTCATACATGACTGTTTTTGCATGAAAACAACTTGTAAAACCTTGTTGCATGATTCTTCACTCGTTTGAACTTGAGAAACATTCATTCTTGACTTGTTCGAACTTGAAAACAACATATAGCTTCATTCTTGACTCATTTGAATTTTAAAAAAACTTGTTGCTTTATTCTTGACTCGTTTGTACATGAAAATAACTTGCAAAACCTTATAGCATCATTCTTCACTCGTATGAGCTTGAATGCAATTCATAACCATATGAGGTTTCATTCTTGACTCGATAAAACTTGAAAACAACTTATAACTTCATTCTTGACTCATTTGTATGTGGAAAAGACTTGTAAAACCTTGTAGCATCATTCTTCACTCGTTTGAGCTTCAATACAATTCATAACAATTTTAGGCTTCATTCTATGACTCTTTCGAACTTGAAAATAACTTGTAGCTTCATTCTTGACTCATTTATATGTGGAAACAACTTGGAAAACCTTGTAGAATCAGTCTTCATTCGTTTGATATTGAATGCAATTCATAACAATTAAAGGCTTAATTCTTGACTCGTTCGAACATGAAAATAACTTGAAGCTTCATTCTTGAGTCGTTTGTACATCGAAACAACTTGTAAAACCTTGTAGCATCATAATTCTTTCTTTTGAGCTTGAATGCAATTCATAACAATTTTAGGCTTCACTTTTGACTCGTTTGAACTTGAAAACAACTCGTAGCTTCATTCATGACTCGTTTGTGCATGAAAACAACTTGCAAAACCTTGTTGCATGATTCTTCACTCGTTTGAACTTGAGAAACATTCATTCTTGACTTGTTCGAACTTGAAAACAACTTATAGCTTCATTCTTGACTCATTTGAATTTCAAAAAAACTTGTTACTTTATTCTTGACTTGTTTGTACATGAAAATAACTTGCAAAACCTTATAGCATCATTCTTCACTCATGTGAGCTTGAATGCAATTCATAACAATATGAGGTTTCATTCTTGACTCTATAAAACTTGAAAACAACTTATATCTTCATTCTTGACTCATTTGTATGTGGAAAAGACTTGTAAAACCTTTTAGCATCATTCTTCACTCGTTTCAGCTTCAAGGCAATTTATAACAATTTTAGGCTTCATTCTATGACTCTTTCAAACTTGAAAATAAATTGTAGCTTCATTCTTATCTTATTTATATGGGGAAATAACTTGGAAAACCTTGTAGCATCATTCTTCATTCGTTTGATATTAAATGCAATTTATAATAATTTTAGGCTTCATTCTTGACACGTTCGTGTTAGTGTAGGTGCCCTAGAGGCAATATAATGTTTCCTTTAATAGACCTTTATGTCATTTGATTATTCAATAAACGTATTTATTATGACTTCAAATACTGCGATATATTTGTTAGCATAATAAATGTCCTTAGAATCATGATACACATTTTATAGTTTAGTACATGACTTGAACTTGAGATTATATAATAGATCATATTCTTAAATGTCCCTAGTCGAGTATTATTATTATAGGACAATAATAATACATAAATAGACTAGTATGTTGTTTGACTGATAACCACATCTCATTGGTTATAAGTATGGGGATACTAAAGTCAATACATAGGTACATGTAGGAGTACATGATACTGGACAGACCCATAGTGAGATTCTTCATGTTTAATAAAGTCATAAGAAAGACTCACAGTGATAATGGTGTAATGATCCTTTGACATTGGGTATATCATGAGTCGTATGAGAAATATGAATGATAGATAAAAGATTTAACCCTCCTATAATTAGGAGAGATATTATTGGCCTCTTGATTGAGTGAGACTATAAAATGCATGGCCATGCTCAAATAATGATTTGTTTTCATAGTCTACTCATGGATCAAGTAAACCCGGATTAAATGTTGTAGATGATGACTAAATACATGCCTCGAATTTAATCTATAATATATATGGTTAAAGGGATTATATTACACGGAAACAATTATCACGAAAAGTTTTATCGAATCACGATTTAATTATTATTTAATTGGGTAGCAATGATGTATTATTAGATACCGCTCATTGTTTATAATTTTATTGGAGAATAAAATTATTTCTAATTAAATAATAGCCTATAGGGTCACACACATAGAGCACTTCAAGGAATAGTTAATTTAAATTATAGATTTAAATTAATTGATGATTATTTGAATTTTATTATATTAATTAAGTGAGACTTAATTAATTGAAATAATATAATTCGAATTTGAATTCTGCCCTTAACAATTAAGTATGACTTAGTTATTAATTAAATAATAGAAATTCGGTTTTTATTATTTAATCCTAAACCTACATGGGTTAGGCTTTGCTGTTATGGGTTGCTGATTGGGCCTCTTAACCAGCATTATAAATAGATAATGATAGGGTTAAGAGGGATGATGTTTTTGATAAAAACAAACCCTAGAGGCAGCAGGCAGCAGCAAGGAGAAGAAGGCAGAAAGAAGAACAAATTTCGAAATCATCAAAAGGGAGGCTAGTACATCCATTCCATAATCAAGATCGTGAGACGTTCTTGAAGGTGCTCGTGTGGATACCATAGAGGTGTTTTCGAGAAGAAGACACAAGTCGTGAAAGCTAGGATCTCCGTTGAGTTCGTAGAAGTCAAGACCAAGAAAAGGTATGATTCCGTTTCACAATAATCAGTCCGAACTTATACATGATCCTGCGATTAGGGTTCCAAATTTTGTTATATTTACGTTTAATCCGCTGCGTTTTATGCCTCGGAACCCAACAGTTCGAACTTGAAAACAACTTGTAGCTTCATTCTTGAGTCATTTATACATGGAAACAACTTGTAAAACCTTGTAGAATCATTCTTCACTCTATTGAGTTTCAATGCAATTCATAACAATTTTAGGCTTCATTTTATAACTCTTTCGAACTTAAAAATAACTTGTAGCTTCATTCTTGACTCATTTATATGTGGAAACAACTTGGAAAACCTTGTAGAATCATTCTTCATTCGTTTGATATTGAATGCAATTCATAACAATTTTAGGTTTCATTCTTGACTCGTTTGAACTTGAAAACAACTTGTAGCTTCATTATTGAGTTGTTTGTATATGGAAACAACTTGTAAAACCTTGTAGCATCATTCTTCGCTCTTTTGAACTTAAATGTAATTCATAACAATTTTAGGCGTCGTTCTTGACTCATACGAACTTGAAAACATCTTGTAGCTTCATTCTTGACTCATTTATCCGTAGAAACAACTTGTTAAACCTTGTAGCATCATTCTTTTCTCGTTTGAGCTTCAATGCAATTCATAACAAGTTTAGGCTTCATTCTTGACTCGTTCGAACTTGAAACAAACTTGTATCTTCAGTCTTGTCTTATTTGTACATGGAAATAACTTGTAAAACCTTGTTGCATGATTCTTCTGTTGGGATCCGGGCATATTTACGCAGCGAAATTACGCTAAATAGAAAAAAAATAACAATCCTAAATGCAGGATCCGTTTATAATTGGCGGATGGTTATGGAGAATCAAATGTGTACCTTATTAAAGCTTTCCTTATGATGATTACAGAGGTCCAAAAGCGATGAATCACAACAGCCCTTCACAAAGATTTGCTCTCTATTGGTATCCACATGAACGTCGTATCGTCTAACGATCACCGGAATTAGGTACTAGCCTGTTTCTGCCTCTTTGTCTCTCTCTCTTTCTCTAGCTTTGTAATATCCGTAATTTATTTATTTAGATATTAGTAATAATAATTAGAATTAGATTAGAATTTATAAAGATTATTTTCTTTAACCATAATATTTATTATATTGAATTTGATTAGAAAAAGAATTTGTAATAAAATAGTAATTAGATTAGAAGAAGGATAATTATTAAGAGTCTATATATACATATAAACATATGAGTTATTTATTTAAAACCCTAAAACTAGTTGCTCATGTCAAAAGAAAAGCAGGGGAATTTGATGTTCTGGTAATATGCAAGAATCATACATCTCCATTTTTAATTATTGAGTTTGATGTGTAATTGGAGTGCATGGGGATTATATATAAACATAAACATCATTGAAACATGGGCATGGTGAGATTCAGACTTAGTGAAAATACTAGCAGACTAAAAGCATCATACCGGGTCAGAATAATTTCATTAGTAACTATTATTGTTATTCTAAAGTACGGATTTCATCCCCTTTCTGTTCAGTACTACTTTTTTAAGATTAATTTTATTTAATTTGTTTCGTTCGTAAATCGGTTTCTTCCGTTATTATTCATTTTAACTGTTTCAATTCTTCGAAAGTTATTTTAAAATTTGTTTTGAAATATTTAAATATTTGTCTCTGCGATTTTCGAAAATTATGTATGTTACATATCTGCATAAAATATTTGAAATATCTGTTCAGGTGATTTTAAAGTTGTGAAAATTATTTTATTTAAACCCTTAGAGTGATATAGGGTATACCGAGTTAACCAGCTATAGGGGTACTACAGTCATGTCATTGCGGCACTAGTGGCATGACAAATCTGTTAGTATTGGTGTCCTAGAGACAATACTTTTAATGATTTATTGAAAACAATTAAGGATTATGTTTTATGTGATTATTTAATTAATATTTATTATGTCTTTATTTACTGTGTCATAAATTGAAAGAATAATAAATGTCCTTGGAATATTAATACGTAATATATATCTTTAAGTATGTGACTTAAAAATGATATTATATGAATAGTATTTTATTCCTAAAAGTCCCTAGTCGAGTATTATTATTTAAGGACAATAATAATGCAATAAGACTAGCATGTTTGTTGACTGATGACCACATCTCATTGGTCATAGGTATGGTGATACTAAAGTTAAGAACATAAGTGCATGTCTCAATGCATGGCACTGGACAGACCCACTATAACAATCTACATGTTGATAAGTGTCATAAGAAATTCTTACTGTGATAATGATGTAATGATCCTTAGACTTGAAATCATTATATTTCTATACGAGAATTAATATACTTTGATTACACTCAAAGTTATCTTTAACCGGGTAATGATAAAGGTGGACATTGGGTATGCTATGAATCGTATGAGAAATATGAATGATAGATATAGGATTTAACCCTCCTATTTGAGGAGCGATATTATTGGCCTCTTGATTGAGTGAGACTATAAAATGCATGGCCATGCTCAAATGTTGATTTGATTAATAGTCTACTCATTGATCAAGGAAATCTGGATTAAACGTTGAAGAGGATGACACATTACATGCCTCGAGTTTGATCTATAATATAAGGTTAAAGGGATTATATTACATTGTACATTATTCACGAAAGGTTTAATTGAATCACCAATTATTATTATTACTTGGGTAGCAATGATGTATTACTAGATGCCGCTCATTGTTTATAATTTTATTATTAGAAAATAAAATTATTGCCAACGTAATAATAACCTAAAGGGTCACACACAAAGAACGTTTAAACGGAATGTTATTTACATTATGAATTTAAATATTGTTATTATTATTAATTAGAATTTATTTATTTAATTAATTAAGTGAGACTTGATTAATTATATACATATTAGAATTCGAATTTAATAATAATATATATCTGAAATCTGAATGGGTTTTAAGAAGTCCAGTCAGAATAGGGTTTTGGCCCAAGTCTCTCTCTCCCCTATATATACATAAAGATGTATAGTTTAAGGTTAACAATTTTATAATTTCGTTTTTAATAAAACCCTAGCAGGCTAGTACCTAACTCCGGTGATCGTTAGACGATACGACGTTCGTGTGGATACCGATAGAGAGCAGATCTTCACGAAGGGCTGCTGTGATTCATCGCTTCTGGACCTCTATAATCATCATAAGGAAAGCTTTAATAAGGTACACATCTGATTCTCCATAATCATCCGCTTATTATACACAGATCCTGCGTTTGGGATTCATTTTTTTGTATTTATTTTTCACGTTTTTCCGCTGCGTGTGTGCCCGAATCCCAACAATGGTATCAGAGCTACGTGTATAATAGGATGATTTGGTTACGTGTTTAACAGTTTTTCGATATATTCCAGTATGTATATGATCTTCCATGCATGTAAGTTGATACTGCCTATATATGAGATTTAATATGCATGCTGTCATTTTAATGTATGATTAAAACTATTAATTAATGTGTATCTGGTTATTCATATGATGCGTGCATAGATGATGATACTAGCATGTTAATGATTTTCCATGACTTTTTTAATATGCCTTATTGCGATTTGTATGTTATGCATGAGGGTCAGTTTGTATGGTAATATAAACTGGTGGACAGATTGTGTTGGACATGATTTGATAACTGGGATATGATCAATATGTATATGATACATGCTTCTGAAACTGTATCATATACATGGCCTTAAGACCCCTAGATTAATGGTTTTGGTTTTATAAATACGACTTGCATGTCGTTTTCTTCATTCTTGTAATTGTTTAACCTCGAATGTAACTCGAGTTTTCTTATGTAAGTACATTAGTATAGGTTGTATTCAATCATTCCATGTAATTTACTTGAAGATTGAAGGATGATCCAAGAAGAGGAGCAAGCACCCATAGATACAAGAAGAATGATGTAATAACCCATATTTCTGACGCTTAGGATTATTAAGATTTTTGGATAAAATTTTTCATTTTATGAATGAATGATTTTATGGATTTATTTCTTCATAAGGTACTTGAAATGTGAGACCGTATTATTAATATACGGGGCATTCAAAAATATGCGTATCGATGTTACGGTGGCATACGCAATCAATATAGGACTTATAATTATTTTTGGTCCAACAAAATAAATTTGAAGTCTGGATGGAAGTCGTGACAGAATTTGAGAGACGGTGTAAGTAATTAGTGTTTATTCGGAGAATTGTTTCGTAAATTCTCGAAATAATTAAAGAGCATTAATTTAATGATTCTAAAATATATTAGAATCATAATATGAGATTTTAAGTTTTTAAAACTTAGGTGGGACGAAAGAAAAGAGAACGAGAACGAGAGATTAAAACGTTATCGAGAAATTACGCGAATACCGCACAAATCGTATTAAATATTAAGCTTCCACCACACATGTCCGGAAATAAGAAAAGGCAGCTGAGTTCTTCCCCCTCTCCATGGAGAAAAAGCCGAAGTGAAGAATGGAGGAAGAAGATGGTGGAACTACATGGATACTTGGTGGATTATTACATATAATAGCTTAAAAGAAAGGTGCTTCCAAGCTCTTCCTAACCAAGGTAACATCTCATGCACCCACCATCTCTAGATTACTCTTTTCACAACTTGAAAGTGACTGTGAACAGTAAATTCGAAAATTGAATAATTAGTTTCTTTGATTATTGGATTCCTATAGCTTGGTGGATGATTGTTATAGCATATATGTGTTATGGGTAGTGAGAATCATCCATGTATGACCCTAGAAACGCATGTTTTGATTCAATGATTTCTAGGTTTTGATTTTTATGCTAAACTGATTTTTATGGCTTGATGTGGTAGTATATGGATTGTTGATGTTGGTTGAGGAGTTTGGGATTGTTTGTTGGTTGATTTGGAGTAGAATAAAAATGGAAAACGATGAATTTACAAACGAAACCATGCCAAATTTTCTTCTAAACTAACGGCTGTAAACTGTCCAGAAAATCTGGGAACATTCGGCCACTTTTCTTGGCTTATGGCTGATATGGTTAGATAGTAGATAGTCTCTAGATCGTTTGAGCGCTAATTTTGCGTCATTCGGAGTTACGAGTCAAAAGTTATGGCCGATTTAGTAACGGTAGCGCAGAAAATGGAAATTCTATTTTTGTCCAAATTTGAGGCTATGATTGGACTAGCTACGGAGCTTAATAAAATCCGAAACTTTAATGGGAGATTCCTTGACAGTCATACAAGACCTCAGAGAAGAAATCGTGTCAAAATGATTGATTTCCAATTTATTAAAAATGATAGAAAACAGGGTGTTTAAGTGAGATTAACACAAGAAAAGGTTGAACAACCGTTTTGGGGAACGATTTCGAGCAAGATAGAGGACTTGTCTCGAGTCGACCAAGTAATGAAAGTTGTTAAGGAACATCATGACTATACGTAGGTGCAAAGAAGTTGATTAAAAATCATTGACAAGATAGTTTTACGAATAACCAAAGTAGGCACGAGGAGGTGAAATGCCGGGAAAAATAAGTGTTATAAAAGGACTAAGTACACTCGATATAAGTTAAGGATTAACATCGAGGTGTTAGAATGAGGATGTTGTGAAGTCTAATGGTCATAATCATCTTGTAATTAGTAACGAATTCGGGTATACTTATTAGTAGTATATCTAGTTGTTTCGATTAAGGGAACTAATCTAGATTATTATATCTATTGATAGAACTTCTGGATTACAAGTGGGATCATGGATATGCATCATGGACACCAGGCAAGATTCCTAACTCTATTTTCAAATTCTATTACAGAATATTTTGATTGTTGTATATGCCAATATCTTGAGTCCTTGAAATCTTAAGCTTTTTAACAAATTCTTGGTTATAAAGCTTTGTTGAGTATAAATTGTTTATATCAATCAAGAATTGTGCTTTACTTCCTTTTCTTGATTCTTTGACGATTCTTAACTTCTTGAAAAGTTAGAGTTCATATAGCAAGTTCTCTAAATTCTGACCTTATAACATGTTTCTTGGTTATAAGGCTGTGGTGCTTGGATTTTTTTCTGTCATTGACTTGTATCATCGATTAATTGTTGTTCGCGCCTCTGAACTCTCAAAAGTTAGAGGACGCTTCCTTTCAGTTTTGCATAACTGATTTCTGTGTCGAGTACATTTCTTTGGTACTTGACAGACGACCGGGAGTAGCGTATTATCTCTCGACTATTAGTCGATATTATCCAGGGATTCTCCCTGGAATATAAGTTTTGGGGATAATAAGTATTATGGGTTAGGGATTAATCAAGTTGATTAATATCCCTTCGATATTTTAAATAATATTTAGTTTTATTAAATATTATTTAAAAGGGTATATATCTAGTATTTAATGTTGATTAAATACTTTCAACTCATTTTGAGTTATTTAAATATTATTTAAGATTGATTAAATATTATTTAAATATTTTGGATTATTTCAAAGTATTTATTTTAATTAAATACTTTTGATTCTTTTGGAAATATTTAAATATTATTTGAGATTGAATAAATACTATTTAAATATATTGATTCATTTAAAACTATTTAAATATTAAATAGTCTTGATTAAATCCTAATTAAATATTTTAATTATTTTAAAATATTTTCAGGGACTATTCAAGGTCTCGTATTTATTGATTAAATATTTACTGGATCTTTAAAAATATTCCGGAGTTATCAAAAAAATTCTTTAAATATTATTTTCATTAAATAATAAATACTGAGCTATGACTCAAATATTTTGTACTTATTTTGAGTCGATAACTCCATGTTAGGGATGGAATATCCCATTTTAACATTCTTTTGATTTAAAACTGGTGTCTGTAAGGACCATTATTTTACCTAAAAGTATTATATTTTCGTGGGGTTTATTTTACTACCTATTAGCGACTCCCCGGTCGTGATCTTGATTCGAACTGTTCATTCATGACTAAAGGTCAACCCACCCATATAAAGAGATTACTTCCACCTCGTTTCGGGAGTTAATCTATTATCGAATATTGAATTCCCATAAAACTTTGTTGTTATTCCGGAAGGTTGTATTAAATTCCCTTCCACACTTTGATTTGAATATTCCCAGAAAGCTTTGTTGTTGTTATCCTAGAAGGTTGTATTAAATTTCCTTCTAGACTTGTTGATTGTACTCAAAGGGAACTGGAGATATAAAGTGTAAGAGGCTTGTGTGCGGCACCGTCCATCTAGCGTAAGAGGCCGAGTGGCGCCGGTCCAGCATTTAAAGGCCCATGTGTTGCCTAGGGTGATGACCTGTTTTGGATCATCCTTCTACTAGTAGAAAAGGTTACTTAACTATTGTACTATACGACTGATCATCGTGTACAATAGGCGCGGTGGATGCTCCAGTATCTTCTTTTCTTCCAATTGGAATTTGACATTACACTAAGGATAGTGTTAATGGGAACTGTTGAACTTTCATTGGTCCTACACTAAGGATAGTGTTAATGGGAACTGTTGAACTTTCATTGGTCCTACACTAAGGATAGTGTTAATGGGAACTGTTGAACTTTCATTGGTCCTACACTAAGGATAGTGTTAATGGGAACTGTTGAACTTTGTTGAGCTTTTATTGTGGTATCGCAGTAACTTGAACTGCAGAATTATGTTGAAAATCTTTTTGCATCGTAAACTCTGATTCATTTATTGTCGAAACATATTTCGCTAAACTTTCTGCTGGAAAAGCATTGCAAATTATCTACTGATATTGTTGGTCATCTCGTTGGTATAAATATTAGTTGCCACCCTTTCCTTGGTGCAAGTTACAAAATATTCTAATATATATCTTGCTGAGCATTCTTTGGCTCATTCTTGTTTTTGTTGTAAACTTTAAAACTTGCAGTAAGACTTGCCCATGGGATGCAAAAGAAAGGAGATGCTCGAGCTTGAGTTAGTCAGGTTCAAGGCTTCTACAGGTGGTGTAAGCTAGATAGGATTTTAGTTTAGAATTCTAATACTTATTGTATAATATGCAATGTAATAATAAATGTTGAAATAGTGTTGACTTCTAATGCAACTTCAGGTAGAGGTTATATTAGTAGCATGAGATCCTGAGATTATTTCAGTTGAATTATATTAACTGTTATTATTTTAAGTTCGTTTTCTGAGACTATGGCTCGAGTTGTGTATTTGGTTTGGGGTCACCAGAGTCTATTGTGGATATAATTGTTAAGCAGGTGAGTATTATTATGGTGGAATTGGATCGTGATGGCCCCGATCCCTGACCCCGGATCTGGGGGCGTCACAGAGGTGGTATCAGAGCTCTGAGTCATAGTACTTAGATACGAGAGAGTTAAGAGTTATATATACATATAAGAGGACGTAAGAGCTCATATAGAGTTCATTATTGGACTACCGGATGTAGTTCCAGTGAATAAGATAGAACAGTGACAATTACCTTAAGTTAGTAATGTCAAGATCATGGAGAACCATTTTGGTTATAATTTTGTGTCGGATTCGAGGAATTGTTTCCAAATAAGAAATGACCCGGTATTTGCAAGACTAACGAGAAGTATGATGGGTCTAAGGATAATATTGATGTTTGTTTGAGTATGAGGAATACGAGGATTTTGTTGAGGATTCTATGATAGTACAAAGTAAAGCATTAATTTAGATGATGTATGGTATGCGTACAATGGAGAGTCACAACAAAGAGTTAAGATATACACTTGGTGTAGTTTTTGATTATATTATGAATATTGGATTAAAGTAAGCCCTTGCAGAGATGATTGCCACATTGCAATTATGATGGTTAGGTTAACCAGTATAGATGAGCTATTGCATAAGTGCTTGTATGAAGCTCCTTCTTTCAAGAAGTGGAATTCTGGACATGAGAGGAGTCTAAGTAGGCATTGATGACGAAATGGTTTGAGTGATATAGGAGGTTCGGGAAAAAGTCCTGTAACCCAATGATAGATCCATAAGCTAAACTTGATTGAGACTGCCTATAGTGGATATAATCTTCATCATTTGGCAATAACCCGAAGAGGTATTGTGCATTTCAGCAAATCCTTGTTAATGTTATGGAGCGAATAAGATTGATGGTATGAGGAAGTGACCGTCAATAATGTTGTTGACTAACTTTGAGGATGTTCGAGAGTACAGATATATATATAGCGACTCTATTTATCGTTCTTTTGATATACATTATGTTTTGGGTGACTGACTAGATGTTGATGTTTGAGGTCATTACAGGACAAAGATTGTTTGGAATGTTGGGATTGTAATTGAGGTGCTTCTACACCAGGCATAGTTTGACTTACGAATAGGTCATGCCCAATTTTCTATAGAAAATACATTCACTTAAGTTTAATAAACTTAGAGTTAAGAAGACGTGTAAATGAAATTTTCAGGAGAAAATAGAGAAGCATGGCTTAAAGGTTATGGCCACCTACATATGAGTTAATATTGAGAATTTAGAGGGATTAATGACATAATAAAGATGTATATAGATGATGACTTAAGAGATATGAATGTCTAAAATGAGAGAATATCGAGGCATAGCTGTAATGAGAAATTATGAGTTCCCCAATGGGGATTTGTTTGGTTGAGTTTGATGTCGGGTTTTAATAACCAAATGTGTAGTCGGATATGTCTGATTGAGTTATGAGACTGAGCTAATCTATGTTTTTGTTCCGCTAGAACGTTATCGAGTCGGAGTACTGTGAATTTAAAGGAGTTTGTCATACATACAATAGTATTTATCTTGAGAAACTAAATGATGGAATGGGCGTGTTTGGTGCTCAGGGTTATATTTCAACCCACAGAGAGTTATAATAGGACTAACGGTAGTGACTATAGGATGACCAAATTGTATAATATTACCCTGTTTCCCTACCTTGCCATATATAAGGTTATTATGTGCTGATCGAAAATTTCTGAAGAGAAATTGGTGGGGACCTAATAAGGTCGTTGATTCAACGAGAATTCCTATGAACTTTATCGAACAAAGATTTTTGTAGCCATAACTATTCCCTGTATTATGCAACTGTTCCGAAGTATCTGGAAATTCAGATGTAATTGGAGTTTAGACCGAAACAAGAGTGTGTTAGATTATGAATTGAAATTTATGGTTATTGGCAAGATTGTCACCTCGAATGTTGGGGATTCAATTAGATCCTTAGTGTTGGGAATAACTACTATATAGATTCAATAAGTGGTTATAGAAGGAAGTTGAAATGAAATGGTTGAGAAAGAGACATGGAGAAAAAGGGAATTTGAGGGACAACATATATAGAACTACCATGAACTTTTAACTAGGAAGAAAGAACAGTGGATTAAGAAATCTGAGCGTGTTGGAGTACAGTTAATTATGGTTCACCCAAGTCAATCAAAACCTCATTTACTAAACAGTGAGACTGATATTGGGAAACATGTGAAATGGACAACAAGAGGCTATAATTATAAAGTCTAGATGTTATGAGAATGATTGCCCTAAAAGAAGGGATATCATGTTTTAAATATGGAGAATGTAGGAAAAGTAATATGGTATCAAGATTGACTAGCGTACCGGTTTGACATAGATTTAAGTCCCTTCCAGATTGAAGAATTGATAGGATGTTAAGAATGGATGATTGTCCAAATAAGAATGTTTAAACTGATGGTAAATATAAAATGGTGAAGTTAAGATTTCCCGACATTGGATGAAGTTGGGATTGGGAGATAGAGATGAAGTGAGAAGGTTTAAATTAAGATTCAAGTAAAAAGTATATTACGCGTTGGATGCTAAGTTATGGGGTACCGGTAATGGATATGACAAAAGAACTATCCAATAAGGAGAGTAGTTAAAGAATTGTGAAAAATAACCCTTATTGATATTTTGGGGTTACCACCCATTAGAGAACATGTCGTTTATCATTGACCTAGTGTTATGAGCAACTTCAGCATTGGAAGCATCTTAGAAGATGGCACCTAGCAGCATAAGAGGGTTAGTCACTCAGTTATAAGGACTATTATATATAAAGGTATCATAAGATTGAAAGTGTTACTATGAGGTGCACATGGTTTGTTTGTAAAGGAAATGGATAGCGGTATGAGACTGTACATATGTTCCTGAGAATTCATCAAGTTAGCAATCAATATTGGATACCTATATCCTGGACACACACAATATTCGACCGCTAAAAGGGTGCAGTCTAATGTTAGAAGATAGAGTGAGTATTGGTTATCACTAAATAATGATTAGCCTAGACGATTGGTGAAAGATGATGTTTAGTACGTGATAAGAATATTATGAGTCTTTGATGAGAAGGGTTGTATTAATGAAGGCACCTGTACCATTTAAGGATTTCATTGGAGTTGTAAGAAATAATTGGATAAGTTGTCATAATCTTCACAGAGGATATCCTGATCTGTCTAAAGGTGAAGGAAGAACCGAAGGTAAATATATATATATCATTAGAAAATCTTAAGAGAAAAGAGGTTGGATGACAAATCCCATAAGAATGAGTTTGGGCAAAATGAGTTTAAATGGGAAGACATATAGTAAGTGGCGAAGAAAGTTTAAGGAAAGTAAAGGACAAATATGAGTAATTGTCCTAATGTGGTAAGTATCAGATGATAAAAGGTGAATCTTGTAATTAATAATTACAAGTACTGTAAGGGATTGATTGTGTGCGGATGCAACATAGTAGAAATAATTTTATATATGACGGAGTAACGGGAGAACATGAATTAAGGTATCCTAATCATGAATTGGGGGAAATAGCCATAACGGTTGCACTTAACCTGTGGAAACATCACTTGAATGGGTATAAGCGGAGAAAGTACAAAGACCATAAAAGTCTTAAGGATTTATTCATTAAAAGAATAGAAGTGGGAAATAAGAAATTTGGGGATTTTGTCAATAGGTTCCTAAATGAGTAGGGACCGTTGTATATTGAGTTCGTAATGCATTAAGGAATAAAAATTTCAAAATATATTTTCTCTCCCTTTCAAAATCATTTTCTTCTAAATGTTAACTATTTTTCATCCGATTGAGATAAACAATGCATATGGTGTGACTTCTTGTCTGTGTGACAAAAGTCTGGTGGGCAACCACTCGATTATGTATTATAAACCAGAAAGTACTAAAGACTGGCCATCTTGAGTACAAATATGGTTGTTCTCAGTCATATCTAAATTATTTTCTTCTTATTTATCATATACATTAAAAATGAGTTATTGATTTACAAACTACTCTGATCATTTGTTTTGATGATCTTCGTTGAAAAGATCTCTATTAAAATTAAGTTCAAAGTTATCTCTACATAGAGGGTTTGTGCCTTGGATTTAAAAAGGAGTGAGGGTAATTACTTACTACGGTTAGAGCTTTTATATGACTCTGGTTATCACTCATATATAGTCATGCCCCCTTACGAAGTTTAGTGCGAACGAAAATGTCGAACTACCTTGTGTTAGAGACCAAAACGATGAATGATAGATAACTGAGAATGAGAACCGGTTTGACAGGCATATGATGCAAATTGTAATATTGAAAGTGATTACTAATAACCCAAGATGGACAACGCGAGTATGGTGATCAAGTCTAAAAAGGGCAGAGAATATGAAGCGAGAGACTTCATATTGCTGAACATATTATCGTGAAGAGAAGTAATGAAATTTAGTAAGAACGAAAACTTAAGCTCAAGGAGTATTGAATCTTTCCAGGTCTTAAAGTATATCAAGAAGGTGTATACGAGGTGGCGCTTCTTCCCAATTTTAACGAATTCATCGTGTGTATCATACGTTAAGTGTGAGGAAATTATAGCGCGGACGTTAGGCATGCGTTAGAGTACGAACTTATAAAGACAATCGACTGATTAAAGAAAGTGTTGAGAAGTGAAGTAGTATCAGTAGTGATATTGTTGTACGAAACTGAGTAGGTTGAAGACTCAACATGAGAATTCGAAATTGAGGTGTGAGGATAGTAACCACAGTTGTTCGCACGTAAATTCCGAGGACGGAATCCTTTTAAGGAGGGGAGACTGTAATAACCCATATTTCTGACGCTTGGGATTATTAAGATTTTTGGATAAAATTTTTCATTTTATGAATGAATGATTTTATGGATTTATTTCTTCATAAGGTACTTGAAATGTGAGACCGTATTATTAATATACGGGGCATTCAAAAATATGCGTATCGATGTTACGGTGGCATACGCAATCAATATAGGACTTATAATTATTTTTGGTCCAACAAAATAAATTTGAAGTCTGGATGGAAGTCGTGACAGAATTTGAGAGACGGTGTAAGTAATTAGTGTTTATTCGGAGAATTGTTTCGTAAATTCTCGAAATAATTAAAGAGCATTAATTTAATGATTCTAAAATATATTAGAATCATAATATGAGATTTTAAGTTTTTAAAACTTAGGTGGGACGAAAGAAAAGAGAACGAGAACGAGAGATTAAAACGTTATCGAGAAATTACGCGAATACCGCACAAACCGTATTAAATATTAAGCTTCCACCACACATGTCCGGAAATAAGAAAAGGCAGCTGAGTTCTTCCCCCTCTCCATGGAGAAAAAGCCGAAGTGAAGAATGGAGGAAGAAGATGGTGGAACTACATGGATACTTGGTGGATTATTACATATAATAGCTTAAAAGAAAGGTGCTTCCAAGCTCTTCCTAACCAAGGTAACATCTCATGCACCCACCATCTCTAGATTACTCTTTTCACAACTTGAAAGTGACTGTGAACAGTAAATTCGAAAATTGAATAATTAGTTTCTTTGATTATTGGATTCCTATAGCTTGGTGGATGATTGTTATAGCATATATGTGTTATGGGTAGTGAGAATCATCCATGTATGACCCTAGAAACGCATGTTTTGATTCAATGATTTCTAGGTTTTGATTTTTATGCTAAACTGATTTTTATGGCTTGATGTGGTAGTATATGGATTGTTGATGTTGGTTGAGGAGTTTGGGATTGTTTGTTGGTTGATTTGGAGTAGAATAAAAATGGAAAACGATGAATTTACAAACGAAACCATGCCAAATTTTCTTCTAAACTAACTGCTGTAAACTGTCCAGAAAATCTGGGAACATTCGGCCACTTTTCTTGGCTTATGGCTGATATGGTTAGATAGTAGATAGTCTCTAGATCGTTTGAGCGCTAATTTTGCGTCATTCGGAGTTACGAGTCAAAAGTTATGGCCGATTTAGTAACGGTAGCGCAGAAAATGGAAATTCTATTTTTGTCCAACTTTGAGGCTATGATTGGACTAGCTACGGAGCTTAATAAAATCCGAAACTTTAATGGGAGATTCCTTGACAGTCATACAAGACCTCAGAGAAGAAATCGTGTCAAAATGATTGATTTCCAATTTATTAAAAATGATAGAAAACAGGGTGTTTAAGTGAGATTAACACAAGAAAAGGTTGAACAACCGTTTTGGGGAACGATTTCGAGCAAGATAGAGGACTTGTCTCGAGTCGACCAAGTAATGAAAGTTGTTAAGGAACATCATGACTATACGTAGGTGCAAAGAAGTTGATTAAAAATCATTGACAAGATAGTTTTACGAATAACCAAAGTAGGCACGAGGAGGTGAAATGCCGGGAAAAATAAGTGTTATAAAAGGACTAAGTACACTCGATATAAGTTAAGGATTAACATCGAGGTGTTAGAATGAGGATGTTGTGAAGTCTAATGGTCATAATCATCTTGTAATTAGTAACGAATTCGGGTATACTTATTAGTAGTATATCTAGTTGTTTCGATTAAGGGAACTAATCTAGATTATTATATCTATTGATAGAACTTCTGGATTACAAGTGGGATCATGGATATGCATCATGGACACCAGGCAAGATTCCTAACTCTATTTTCAAATTCTATTACATAATATTTTGATTGTTGTATATGCCAATATCTTGAGTCCTTGAAATCTTAAGCTTTTTAACAAATTCTTGGTTATAAAGCTTTGTTGAGTATAAATTGTTTATATCAATCAAGAATTGTGCTTTACTTCCTTTTCTTGATTCTTTGACGATTCTTAACTTCTTGAAAAGTTAGAGTTCATATAGCAAGTTCTCTAAATTCTGACCTTATAACATGTTTCTTGGTTATAAGGCTGTGGTGCTTGGATTCTTTTCTGTCATTGACTTGTATCATCGATTAATTGTTGTTCGCGCCTCTGAACTCTCAAAAGTTAGAGGACGCTTCCTTTCAGTTTTGCATAACTGATTTCTGTGTCGAGTACATTTCTTTGGTACTTGACAGACGACCGGGAGTAGCGTATTATCTCTCGACTATTAGTCGATATTATCCAGGGATTCTCCCTGGAATATAAGTTTTGGGGATAATAGGTATTATGGGTTAGGGATTAATCAAGTTGATTAATATCCCTTCGATATTTTAAATAATATTTAGTTTTATTAAATATTATTTAAAAGGGTATATATCTAGTATTTAATGTTGATTAAATACTTTCAACTCATTTTGAGTTATTTAAATATTATTTAAGATTGATTAAATATTATTTAAATATTTTGGATTATTTCAAAGTATTTATTTTAATTAAATACTTTTGATTCTTTTGGGAATATTTAAATATTATTTGAGATTGAATAAATACTATTTAAATATATTGATTCATTTAAAACTATTTAAATATTAAATAGTCTTGATTAAATCCTAATTAAATATTTTAATTATTTTAAAATATTTTCAGAGACTATTCAAGGTCTCGTATTTATTGATTAAATATTTACTGGATCTTTAAAAATATTCCGGAGTTATCAAAAAAATTCTTTAAATATTATTTTCATTAAATAATAAATATTGAGCTATGACTCAAATATTTTGTACTTATTTTGAGTCGATAACTCCATGTTAGGGATGGAATATCCCATTTTAACATTCTTTTGATTTAAAACTGGTGCCTGTAAGGACCATTATTTTACCTAAAAGTATTATATTTTCGTGGGGTTTATTTTACTACCTATTAGCGACTCCCCGATCGTGATCTTGATTCGAACTGTTCATTCATGACTAAAGGTCAACCCACCCATATAAAGAGATTACTTCCACCTCGTTTCGGGAGTTAATCTATTATCGAATACTGAATTCCCATAAAACTTTGTTGTTATTCCGGAAGGTTGTATTAAATTCCCTTCCACACTTTGATTTGAATATTCCCAGAAAGCTTTGTTGTTGTTATCCTAGAAGGTTGTATTAAATTTCCTTCTAGACTTGTTGATTGTACTCAAAGGGAACTGGAGATATAAAGTGTAAGAGGCTTGTGTGCGGCACAGTCCATCTAGCGTAAGAGGCCGAGTGGCGCCGGTCCAGCATTTAAAGGCCCATGTGTTGCCTAGGGTGATGACCTGTTTTGGATCATCCTTCTACTAGTAGAAAAGGTTACTTAACTATTGTACTATACGACTGATCATCGTGTACAATAGGCGCGGTGGATGCTCCAGTATCTTCTTTTCTTCCAATTGGAATTTGACATTACACTAAGGATAGTGTTAATGGGAACTGTTGAACTTTCATTGGTCCTACACTAGCGATAGTGTGAATGAAAATTGTTGAGCTTTTTATTGTGGTATCGCAGTAACTTGAACTGCAGAATTATGTTGAAAATCTTTTTGCATCGTAAACTCTGATTCATTTATTGTCGAAACATATTTCGCTAAACTTTCTGCTGGAAAAGCATTGCAAATTATCTACTGATATTGTTGGTCATCTCGTTGGTATAAATATTAGTTGCCACCCTTTCCTTGGTGCAAGTTACAAAATATTCTAATATATATCTTGCTGAGCATTCTTTGGCTCATTCTTGTTTTTGTTGTAAACTTTAAAACTTGCAGTAAGACTTGCCCATGGGATGCAAAAGAAAGGAGATGCTCGAGCTTGAGTTAGTCAGGTTCAAGGCTTCTACAGGTGGTGTAAGCTAGATAGGATTTTAGTTTAGAATTCTAATACTTATTGTATAATATGCAATGTAATAATAAATGTTGAAATAGTGTTGACTTCTAATGCAACTTCAGGTAGAGGTTATATTAGTAGCATGAGATCCTGAGATTATTTCAGTTGAATTATATTAACTGTTATTATTTTAAGTTCGTTTTCTGAGACTATGGCTCGAGTTGTGTATTTGGTTTGGGGTCACCAGAGTCTATTGTGGATATAATTGTTAAGCATGTGAGTATTATTATGGTGGAATTGGATCGTGATGGCCCCGATCCCTGACCCCGGATCTGGGGGCGTCACAAATGAAGACATGTAATTGTATTTATATTTTACCACCATAGATTGACCTTGATCCTTTCATTAGCTCGAAAGGATCACATAGGAAAGGGGCCATAACCAAGCACGTTTACATACTGCACTTTACATATTGATGTATGAATGTTAGTGTAGAATAGTTAATGATGCATGCTTTAATTAGATTAATCATGTATGTGTGTATTAAATACGACACTCATGCCATGGTTGTTTAAACAAGATAAAATCTGTAACGACTCAAGATATTAAAATTGAACAAACGATTATGAGATTCTTGTGTTTATGAAACACGGTATTGAATATGAATTTTCATTTTTCTGATATGGGGAGATTTTGTCAACAACGGATTATTAATTTAATCTGTAAGAAAGTTGGGTTTTAAGTGAGACCGCTTGTGACTTCTCCAACGATCTGGAAATCAAGCCATTGACGAATATTGAAATGGATTATTTAATCAAGGAAAAATTGAGAATCTCTTTATGATGGGATCATGATCATTAAATAATAAATGCCTAAATAAATATTAAATTAATATAGATGCCTTCCAATGTTTTAAACACATCAAGATCTAGATTGAGAAGGAGTGGGTTTGCCAAAGTGAAGTGCTCTTATCAATCATGGGAAAATGTGATAAGTAATTGTACTTTGTTTATTAAACGTTGAGTCTAACTTAACTAAATCATCACAATAGGATTGTGGGTTTAGAGGCATAGAGTTTGTGAGATTTATTGGATAAATGTGTACAAAGAGTTGTTCCACCAAACTATCCAAGAGTTATATTTGATATAATTGACAAATGTTGTCTACCTAAATAGTCGTGTTTTGGGTGTATTAGCCAACGCTATCTTGAAACATGGATGAAATATGGATCTTGACTCACTAGAAAGATTTGATGAAATGCTTTCCGAATTAATAGTTAGGGCTATTGATTTGAATAAAATAGTGGGAGATATATATTATGAATGTATATGATAATCACTTGAACATAATTAAAATTCTGCAGACTAACTAAATTTATGCATTTTAACATTGTAGATATTTAAATGGCAAACAATACAAATACTTTCTCCGTACGAACAACCCTTGAGAAGGACAAGCTGACAAGAACTAACTTTCTTGATTGGTATAGGAATTTGAGGATTGTCCTCAGGCAAGAGCGTAAGATCCACGTCATTGAAATTCATTCTCCTACTCCTCCTGCTGAGAATGCAACTCGCGCTCAACAAAATGCTTATGAGAAGCATGTTGATGATGCGACTGATGTGGTGTGTCTCATGCTAGCAACAATGAGTGCTGAGCTTCAAAAATAACATGAGCATATTGTTAGTAATTATGCTCTAGAGACAATACTTTTTATATTTTAAGGAAAATATTTATTATTAAGGATTATGTTTTATTGATTATTATTTATTTATTATGTTTTATTTACTGCGTAATAAATTGAAAGCATAATAAATGTCCTTGGAATTTTGATACGTATTATATATCTTTAAGTATGTGACTTAAAAATGAGATTATATGAATAGTATCTTATTCCTAAAATTCCCTAGTCGAGTATTATTATTTAAGGACAATAATAATGCACAAAGACTAGTATGTTTCTTGACAGATGACCACATCTCATTGGTCATAGGTATGGTGATACTAAAGTCAAGAACATAAGTGCATATCTCAATGCATGGCACTAGAATGACCCGCGGTGAGATTCTACATGTTAAATAAGTGTCATAAGTAATTATCACTGTGATAATGGTGTAATGATCCTTAGACCTGAAATCATTATATTTCTATACGAGAATTAATATACCTTGATTACATTAAAAGTTACATTTGACCGGGTGATGATAAAATTGGACATTGGGTATATTATGAATCATATGAGAAATATGAATGATCTAGATGAGATTTAATCCTCCTAATTTTAGGAGTGATATTATTGGCCTCTTGTTTGAGTGAGACTATGAAATGCACGGCCGTGCTCAAATGTTGATTTGATTTTAATAGTCTACTCATCGATCAAGAAAATAAAGATTAAATTATGAAGAGGATGACACGAGACATGCCTTGAGTTTAATCTATAATATCAAGATTAAATGGATTATATTAAATGGAACATTATTCACGAAAGGCTTAATCGAATCACCGATTTATTATTATTACTTGGGTATCAATGATGTATTACTAGATGTCGCTCATTGTTTACAATTTTAATTAGATATTTAAATTTTTGCCAACATAATAATAACCTATAGGGTCACACAAAGAACGCTTGAAGGAGAAATAATTTAAATTAAATAAATAATTTATTTTATTTAAGATATTAATTAAGTATGACTTAATTAATTATATAAATAGAATAAATGAAATATTTAAACTAATTCCAAACTTAATAATTAATTAATTAAGTGAGACTTAATTAAATAATTTAGAATTTTGGATTAGTATTAATTATAATTGGATTATAATTAGAAAACTTATTCCTCTCTCTATATAATCTCTTTATGGGCTGATTTAATTCAAGAGACAAATTTTTACTAAAACCCTAGCCGCTTTGAGAAAAGAGGAAGATAGAGAGAGAAGCAGTTTTCGGGTACTAGTACACATCAATCCTTCATGAAAAGTGTTCGTGTGGATATCGTAGAGCGTAGATCGCGAGAGCGGGATACGTGGTGATTAAACAAGCTTTGGACCTCCATTAATCTTCCATTAATGAACTGTTAAAGCTTCTAAAGGTATTTATTCTTTATCTCCAAATTAAATCTTTTGTTTTCGCATGGATCCTGCGGAGGGTTTCGCTATTTTGATTTATTTTTCGCGTTTATTCCGCTGCATTTGTGCCTCGAAACCCTTCACATATGGATGCTTATGAGATGATTGAACACCTTCAAAGGATGTTTGAAGGACAGGCTCGTCAAGAAAGGTTCGACACGAGCATAGCACTGTACGCTTGCAAGCAGGGAGAGAATCAACCTGTTCAACCACATGTTCTGAAGATGATAGGTTATATTGAGTATCTTGATACTTTGGGTTTCCCGATTGGTCGAGAAGCTCAGATTGACTTAATCTTACAATCCTTGAACAACAACTACACTTATTTTGTTATGAACTACAATATGAATGAGATAGACAAAACACCTACTGAATTGTTGGCTATGTTACGAACTGCTGAAACCAACATGAAAAAGGCCGAACCTGCTCCCATATTGATGGTGAGCAAGAAAGGTAAGGCTAAAAGGAAAGGTAAATGGAAGGGAAAGAAGAAGATTGGATCTGATTCTGCTCCCAAGCCAAAGACTAATCCCAAACAGGCTTTAAAGCCTAAGGGTGCTGTTGCAAAGGGTGATTGTCACTATTGTGGTAAACCAGGTCATTGGAAGAGAAACTATCATGCTTATTTGGAGGATCTGAAGAAGGAGAAGGCTGGTCAAGCTTCTGATTCAGGTATTTATGTTATAGAAATCAATCTGTCCACTTCTACATCATGGGTATTGGATACTGGATGTGCTTCTCATATTTGTATAAATGTTTAGGAACTACAAAAGAGTAGGACTTTGGCTAAGGGAGAGGTCGACCTACGAGTTGGAAATGGAGCAGAGGTTGCTGCTTTGGCTGTAGGGACTTATCAATTATCATTTCCCACTGGGTTTATTTTAGAACTTCAGAATTGTTTTTACGTGCCTGCAATTTGCAGAAACATTATTTCGGTTTCTTGTTTGGACAAGAAAGGTTTTGCTTTTTCAATTCAGAACAATTGTTGTTCCTTTTCTTTGAATAATGTTACCTATGGGGTTGCACGTTTGTTTAACGGTTTATATGTTCTTGATTTAGACACTCCTATCTATAATGTGAATAACAAACGTTTTAAGACTAATGACTCAAATCAAACATACCTTTGGCACTGTCGTTTAGGCCATATAAATGAGAAGCGCATTTCCAAGTTACATCAAGATGGATACTTGGATAAGTTTGATTTTGAATCATACGAAGCATGTGAACCCTGTCTCATTGGAAAAATGACTAAAGCTCCTTTTACTAAACAAGGTGAAAGGGCCACTGAACGATTAGAACTAATACATAGTGATGTATGTGGTCATATGCGTACTATGGCAAGAGGTGGCTTTTACTAATTTATCACGTTTACTGATGATTGCAGTAGATATGGATATGTGTATCTTATGAAGAAAAAATCTGATTCTTTCGAAAAGTTCAAAGAATACAAAGCTGAAGTAGAAAAGCAGACTAGCAGAAGTATTAAGATTCTACGATCTGATCTTGGGGGAGAATACTTAAGCCATGAATTTAAGAGTTTCTTAAAAGAGTGTGGTATTGTATCACAACTCACTCCTCCCGGAAAACCACAATGGAATGGAGTTTCTAAGAGGAGAAATCATACCTTATTGGACATGGTGCGATCGATGATGAGTCATGCAGATCTTCCAATTAGTTTCTGGGGCTACGCCTTGGAGATGGCTGCTTATACACTTAACCGAGTTCCTACTAAAACGGTTCAGAAGACTCCATATGAGATATGGACTGAGAAACGTCATAGTATGTCATTTATGAAAATATGGGGATGTGAAGCGTTTGTGAAATGTTTAACTTCTGACAAGCTAGGACCTAAATCAGACAAATATAACTTTGTGGGATACCAATTGAAACAAAGGGTTATTCATTCTATAATCCTTCCGAGAACAAAGTGTTTGTTGCTCGAACTGCAGTTTTTCTTGAAAGAGAAATGCTTTCGAAGAAAAACAGTGGGAGGATAATAGATCTCGATGAAGTTCAAGGTCCACAAGATAATATTGAACCAATGGAGGAACTTGAGCAGGATGTACAAGAACACAACACTGCTCAAGAAACACAGGTTGTTCGTAGGTCTAGTAGGATTCGCCATGAGCCTGAGAGATATTATGGATTTCTCTTAACTCAAGAAGGTGATGGGACGCTTATCGACGAAGATGAGCCTCTCACCTACCAAGACATTATGAACACTCCAGAATCCAAGAGATAGCTGGATGACATGAAATCTGAGATGGAATCCATGTATACTAATCAAGTGTGGACTTTGGTTGATCCACCTGAAGGGGTAAAACCTATAGGGTGCAAGTGGGTATTCAAGAAAAAGACCGACATGGATGGTAATGTACAGACCTATAAGGCACGATTGGTGACAAAAGGTTTCAAGAAAATTCATGGTATTGACTATGATGAGACTTTTTCACCAGTGGCTATGGTCAACTCCATCAGGATTTTGCTTGCTATAGCTGCTTACTATGATTATGAAATCTGGCAGATGGATATCAAAACCGCTTTCTTAAATGGGAGCCTTGAAGAAGATGTGGATGTGTACATGACACAGCCTGAGGGTTTTGTTGATCCTAAGCATGCTGGAAAGGTATGTAAGTTGCGTCGATCCATTTATGGATTAAAACAAGCCTCGAGGAGATGGAACATTCGTTTTGATGAAACTGTCAAAGAGTTTGGGTTTATTCAAAATGAAGATGAACCATGTGTTTACAAGAAGGTTAGTGGAAGCAATGTGGCATTCCTAGTACTATATTTTGATGACATATTAATAATAGGGAATGACATTCCTTCTTTACAGGCTGTTAAGACTTGGTTGAGTAAAACCTTCTCAAGGAAAGACTTAGGCGATGCGACCTATATATTAGGTATCAGGATCTATAGAGATAGATCAAGAAGAATGATTGGCCTAAGTCAGAGTACATATATTGATAAAGTTTTGCATCAATTTGGGATGCAAAATGCTAAAAGGGGATTTGTCCCTATGTCTCATGGGATATCGATCTCTAAAGAAAACAATCCTAAGTCATTGGATGATAAGGACCGTATGAGTAAAGTGTCATATACGTCGGCAATTGGTTCTATAATGTATGCAATGATATGTACTCGTCTTGATGTCTCGTATGCTTTGAGCATGACGAGTAGATACCAGTCTAATCCAGGTGAAGGTCACTGGACCGCAGTCAAGAATATTCTTAAGTACTTGAAAAGGACTAAAGATCAATTCTTGGTATATGGAGGAGAGGAAAAACTGGTTGTAAAAGGTTACACCGATGCTAGTTTCCAAATAGACAAGGATGATTCAATCTCTTAGTCTGGTTTTGTATTTTGTCTAAATGGAGGTGCTGTAAGCTGGAAAAGTTCAAAGCAAGAGACGGTTGCCGATTCTACAATGGAGGCTGAGTATATTGCTACCTGTGAAGCAGCCAAGGAGGCTGTTTGGATTCGGAATTTTATTTCAGTACTTGGTGTGGTTCCTTCGGTCGCAAATCCGATAGATTTATACTGCGATAATAACGGAGCCATTTCACAAGCTAAGGAACCAAGGTCTCATTCCCGAACAAAGCATATACTCAGACGATATCATCTTCTTCAAGAGATTAATAATCGAGGGGATAGACATATATGTAAAGTGCATACAAATGAGAATATTGCAGATCCACTGACCAAGGCTTTGTCGCAGCAGAAGCACGAAGGTCATACTAGTTCCATGGGTATTAGATACATGAGAGATTGGCTCTAGTACAAGTGGGAGATTGTTAGTATTGGTGTCCTAGAGACAATACTTTTAATGTTTTATTGAAAATAATTAAGGATTATGTTTTATGTGATTATTTAATTAATATTTATTATGTCTTTATTTACTGTGTCATAAATTGAAAGAATAATAAATGTCCTTGGAATATTAATACGTAATATATATCTTTAAGTATGTGACTTAAAAATGAGATTATATGAATAGTATTTTATTCCTAAAAGTCCCTAATCGAGTATTATTATTTAAGGAGAATAATAAAGCAATAAAACTAGCATGTTTGTTGACTGATGACCACATCTCATTGGTCATAGTTATAGTGATACTAAAGTCAAGAACATAAGTGCATGTCTTAATGCATGGCACTGGACAGACCCGCTGTGAGAATCTACATGTTGATAAGTGTCATAAGAAATTCTTACTGTGATAATGACGTAATGATCCTTAGACTTGAAATCATTATATTTCTATACGAGAATTAATATACATTGATTACACTCAAAGTTATCTTTAACCGGGTAATGATAAAGGTGGACATTGGGTATGCTATGAATCGTATGAGAAATATGAATGATAGATATAGTGATATTATTGGCCTCTTGATTGAGTGAGACTATAAAATGCATGGCCATGCTCAAATGTTGATTTGATTAATAGTCTACACATTGATCAAGGAAACCCGGATTAAACGTTGAAGAGGATGACACATTACATGCCTCGAGTTTGATCTATAATATAAGGTTAAAGGGATTATATTACATTGTACATTATTCACGAAAAGTTTAATTGAATCACCAATTATTATTATTACTTGGGTAGCAATGATGTATTACTAGATGCCGCTCATTGTTTATAATTTTATTATTAGAAAATAAAATTATTGCCAACGTAATAATAACCTAAAGGGTCACACATAAAGAACGTTTAAACGGAGTGTTATTTCAATTATGAATTTATATATTGTTATTATTATTAATTTGAATTTATTTATTTAACTAATTAAGTGAGACTTGATTAATTATATACATATTAGAATTCGAATTTAATAATAATATAAACCCGAAATCTGAATGGGTTTTAAGAAGTCCAATCAGAATAGGGTTTTGGCCTAAGTCCCTCTCTCCCCTATATATACATAAAGATGTATAGTTTAGGGTTAACAATTTTATAATTTCATTTTTGATAAAACCCTAGCAGGCTAGTACCTAACTCCGGTGATTGTTAGACGATACGACGTTCGTGTGGATACCGATAGAGAGCAGATCTTCACGAAGGGCTGCTGTGATTCATCGCTTCTGGACCTCTATAATCATCATAAGGAAAGCTTTAATAAGGTACACATCTGATTCTCCATAATCATCCGCTTATTATACACGGATCCTGCGTTTGGGATTCATTTTTTTATATTTATTTTTCGCGTTTTTCCGCTGCGTGTGTGCCCGAATCCCAACAAAATCCCCTTTTAGCATTTTACATCCCAAATCGATGCAAAACTTTATCAATGTATGTATTCTGACTTAGGCCGGTCATTCTTCTTGATCTATCTCTATAGATCCTGATACCTAATATATAGGTCGCATCGCCTAAGTCTTTCCTTGAGAAGGTTTTACTCAACCAAGTCTTAACAGCCTGTAAAGAAGGAATGTCATTCCCTATTATTAATATATTATCAACATATAATACTAGGAATGCCATATTGCTCCCAGTTACCTTCTTGTAAACACATGGTTCATCTTCATTTTGAATAAACCCAAACTCTTTGACAGTTTCATCAAAACGAATGTTCCATCTCCTTGAGGCTTGTTTCAATCCATAAATGGATTTACGCAGCTTACATACCTTTCCAGCATTCTTTGGATCAACAAAACCTTTAGGTTGTGTCATATACACATCCACATCTTCTTCAAGGCTCCCATTTAAGAAAGCAGTTTTGACATCCATTTGCCATATTTCATAGTCATGGTAAGCAGCTATAGCAAGCAAAATCCTGATGGACTTGACCATAGCCACTGGTGAAAAGGTTTCATCATAGTCAATACCATG